>JARQOC010000004.1:305264011-305292877 GCA_033576535.1 Allobates femoralis
TGCACATGGCACTCACTCGATGCTAAATATATCAATCATTTGCGTATCATTAAGATGATCCCAAGACACTAAATGTAGACACAGTGAGCTCTGTAACTTAATTAATCCCAATGTAATATACATCTATTTGATCGAGCAGAAATGTTGGACACTGAAGTCTGGAGCGCTGACTTCATATCATCAGGGAGATCTTTACCTTGTGTATGGTTCACAGCTGGACTTTAAGAGCGATAACAGGACTGGGTAATTTTCATTGCTGCTGTTTTCAAGAGCTTCTTTATAAAGGTAGGAGAGCAGCTTGACTCCCTTAAAGAAATAAGGAAAACTATGTACATTATGCATATACAGTGCAATAGAATAAAATGGAAGATGCACAAATAACTCAAAGATGTCTCCTGTTGTGTGAAGGAGAAAGCTCTGAAATGTGCACTCTGGAGGAATAAGCCTTATCGTCCCCAATCCTGAGATTATAGGCCTCATGTCCCCCATTTATAGAAGAGATCTGGTTGGAGTTTGTTTCAAGTATTATGGAAGACATTTCTAAGCACTAAAACAATCAATATGGCCATTTCCCTACAGCCAGCACAGTGGAATAGTTTCATAGCACACGGCAATAACCAGTACAAGTCACTAACACCTAAAGATCTTATCTTTATTAAAGAGGACCTGTCACCCCCCTGCTGCATGGCAATCTAAATGCAGCACTGAATGCAACATGCCTGCTGCACTCAGGGAAGGGGTCCCCCATGTGTGCTGTGTACCCCGAGATATAGTCTTTTACAGTTAGAAGTTATGGAGGTAGTCACTATGGCCGGAGGGAGCTTGATTGACTGGGGCCATTCCCTCCCCACTGCCTCTGTGTGACGCCTCCTGCTGTGATGTTTATGCTTTCATCCTCTCCTCCTCTCGGTCACTCATCCCCATGCAAATCATTTGTCCTGACGTCAGCTCTAGATTCCTGCCCTGACAAAGCATAAACAGCACAGCAGGAGGCGGCACACAGAGACAGTGGGGGATGGAATGGCCCCAGTCAATCGAGCTCCCTCCAGCCACAGTGACTGCCTCCATGGCTTCTAAGTTTTACAAAGGCTATACCTCGGGGTACACAGTACACAGACATATGGGGGACCCCTTCCCTGAATGCAGCAGACATGCTGCATTCAGTGCTGCATTTAGATTGCCATGCAGCAGGGGGGGTGACAGGTCCTCTTTCAAAATAATAGAGCTATAAACCAAAAATCAGTAAAAAGTATTAATATTTAGAAATATAAGATCACTCGCTAGGTCACTCACTGTAGGAAAGGAACAGCTGCTCCCCCTAGTGGATCCTGGGCCCACTGCCCCTAAACAGCAGAGTTCTGCTAAATACCTGGGAAAATATAAACATACATCATCGGCTGACCAAATACCAAATAAAAGTTTATATAAAACGTAGAATAAGGGAAAAATAAATAAGTAAATGAAATGTAACTATAAATGAATTTTTATGCCTCGTTCAATAGCAAATCACACTCTTTGTCAAGGGAGGTAATCACTAGAATTATGTTTGCCACCTTTATTCACTGACAGAATCCTGTCCTAGAATGTTAGGATAGGTGACAGTGCACATGTGTTGTAGAAGCTCCACACCTTCCCTTAATGTGCAAGAAGATGTACACACTGTGGATATTCTGATCTAATACTGGAAATACCAGAAGTGCTGAGGTAAGGAGAGGCTGCTCACACTGCTATCTACCCATCTTTCTGATCTAATACTGGAGATAGGAGTGCTGAGGTAAAAAAAGGGTGCTAACGCTGCTGTCCACCATGTCTTTCTGCTCGACAACTGGAGATATTAGGATTGCTGAGGTAAGAAGAGACTGCTCACACTGCTATCCCGCATGCCGTTCTAATCTAAAACTGGAGATACCAGAAGTGCTGAAGTAAGAGTATGCCCACATTGCTGTCCACCCTGTCTTTCTGATCTGATATTGGAGGTATCAGGATTGCAGAAGTAAGAAGAAGCTGCTCACACCGATGTACACCCTGTCTTTCTGATCTAATACTACATATACCAGGAATGCTAAGTTAAGAGGCTGTTCTGTTACTGTCTACCTTGTATTTCTGATTTAATACTGGAGAAATCAGGAGTGCTGAAGTAAGAAGAGGCTGTTCACACTGCTGTCCACCCTGCGTTTCTGACCTAATATTGAAGATGCCAGGAGTGCTGATGTAAGAAGAGGCTGCTCACACTGCTGGTTATCCTGTATTTCTGAATGCAGAGTGGCTCCAGTGAGCTGGAGATAACGTATACCACTCAATTTACTGTCAAGATATGTCCAGCTCACAGCAACAGGGATTCTGTCAAAGTAACAAGACATGGGCTATTTTAATGTACTAAGGTGATTTTTGTCTTAGTTTAGCTATTTGTTTTTCTATTACACTTCAATCCCCTTTAAAAGCACAAAAAAACTAAACTTTTCTGCAGCCTCTGTGCCATAAGAACTAATGTGGTTGGAATATTTTCATCAGTCCTGCTGTAGATTCAATAAACTCATTTATATTTACCTTAGTTGGCGTCCAAGTTTTCTAAAAAGAAAGCTGATGGTAAGAAGAGACAGCGTACTTGGAGTTGATAAAACACATGCCCGATAATACTGCAAATATTTTCTAAGGCCACTTTTAAAAGCCTAGAAAAAGAGAAAATATTTTATATACTTACTATTTAACATTTTCAAGTTAATTTATGTATCACAGTGATGGTAAACATTAGATACCTTGATGATTAAGCTTAAAGAAGAACTCCAGCTAGATTTTCTTTTTTGATTATGTAAGTGCAGCATATGCTACTATTAAAGAATAACGTTGAAGCTCTTGTGTTTTGTATAAATGGTTTAGTCTATGTGCTATGCCTGGGTCACCTGCCATCTTGATTCCTTCTTTCCCTTTGCTACGGTTCCTCCCTTATACAGATTACATATCCCATGATGCCAGTCTCATCATATTGTAATTGTCCCCATCTAATGGCAGTATGTGATAGATCAGAGACATAGCGCTGCTGTCCCCTGATGTATACAGCAGAGTCAGTGTATCCTTCATAACGCACTGTCACGATGGTCTCTCTTACTTTGGAGGCTAGTGATTGGTTTGGGACCACAGTCTCTTTTCTGTATTGAGACTTCATATTAAACCGGTTTCTTTCCTTTGGCAGTGTAGGAGTTAATGTCAATTTCTGTTGCTGCAATGCTCCTAGTTCTCTTCCCATTATGATTGCTTTGTGATTACTCCCATCTCCTTTATATGGTCACATGTTCCAACATGCCTTGCTGGTGATTGAACTCATTCCTGGCCTGGCTACCTGAGGTGTAGGTAGTATTCTGGAGAGTTGATCGTTGCCAAGCAGTCTGCTGCCTCGGATTGTGGCGGCAGGTGTGAAGTTGCCTTGTTGTTTCCTGTGTCTCCCCTTCCAATCTTGACTTGTTTATGGCAGTGGTTAGGACTAGTATTCCCGCCAGTCATCTCCCTATTGAGTGTTTACATCAGGGCCAGAGAGGGCATAGCTATTCTGCTCGGCGATGGGGTGAAAGATCTCCTATAGGGACGGTATGGAGATCAAGGCACAGTCACAGGTGAGTGCAGGTGGTGTCCTTTCCCCCTTTCACTATGAGCAGGGTTCCCTGTTGTATTCGCCCCCCCCCCCTCCTGGTGTTTCCCCTGTCTGTTGTTGTGGGTAGTGTGCTGGGCCTTGTTGGTCTGTGCACCACTGTGACACATCGTGTCTGAATGCTCAAAGTCCGTGCAGTGCCACGCACACAGCAGAGTCACAGTGTATCACGGTTTTGAAGATATTCGGGGCCTGCACTCCTTCCCAGCGTGACACCTCCTCCTCCGGAGGTCTTTCGCCGCAGCCACAGCAGTCCACAGCTTGCACGGCCAAACGGGGTGGTGAGGGTGTTCTCCCTGCTAATCCGCAGCCGACCATCCCGGTGCTCACTTCCAGTCCTGCTCATTAGACACATGAATATTCAGGAAACAGAAAGAAGCCGCACACAGGAATTATCAAATCAGATCAGCGGTTTTATTGTGCCCAGGTGCACATAGCAGGGTGTGGGTAGCGGGTGGCAGGACGGGGAGTGGTAGTACAACGGCGTTTTGCGCCGCTAATGGCCATTAGCAGCGCGAAACGCCGTTGTTTTACCACCCCCTGTGGTAAAAAGGGGGTCATTTGAACTTTCATGTTTTATTTTTCTCATATTTTTACAAACTTTACTTAGTAATTAATTCTTGTTTTCACATAGAGCGCCACAGCACTGCAGTGGCTGATCACTTCTGACAGATACTGATGAGCTGCAGCACATCGGTATCTGTCAGAATTGCGCACTGTGAGTGGTTGGCAGCGCTTAACAACCACTCACCGGAAGTGCTCTTTGACAGCTTCTAGGGTCAAGCCAGGCCCTCAGGCTGTCACGTGAGTGCCGGAGATCCACAATATTATCGCGGGATCTCTGATGCAGGCGGAGAACAGCGCGTTCCCCGCCACAGCACCTTTGGATGCTGCGGTCAGTGACTGACAGTGGGATCCAAAGGGTTAACAGCACAGATCGGATCCTGGATCCGATCGGTGCTGTAAGTCCGACATCTCAGCTGATGAGATCAGCTGACATGTGGGGAAAATGATGTGAGCTCCGCGCCGGAGCTCAGATCAAACCCCGGTAACCGGCCCATGACGTTGTAAGTCATGGGTTGTGAAGGGGTTAATGGTTGACGAGATGTTAATTTCCTGAAATTCTGTGTCCTTTTTTTTTCCACACATACCTTTGATCATTATGGCCAAAAAGTTCTATGATAAACTCATCGGTCCATAGGACTTGTTTCAATGTTCTTTTGCATACTTCTGATGCTGAATTTTATGGTGAGGACACAGGGGAGGTTTCTTCTGATGACTTTTCCATGAAGGCTGTATTTGTGCAGGTGTCTCTAAACAGTAGAACAATTTACCACAACTCCAGAGTCTGCTAAATTTTCCTAAAGGTCTTTTGCAGTCAAGAAGGGAGTTTTGATTTCCCTCTCTAGCAATCCTACAGGCAGCTCTCACTGAAATTTTGCTTGGTCTTCCAGACCTTAACTTGACCTCCACTATTCCTGTTAACTGGCATTTCTTAATGACATTTCGA
This sequence comes from Allobates femoralis, assembly GCA_033576535.1. Lineage (NCBI taxonomy): Eukaryota > Metazoa > Chordata > Amphibia > Anura > Aromobatidae > Allobates > Allobates femoralis. The sequence goes on from JARQOC010000004.1 coordinate 305,269,165, forward strand.
ACTGAGAAAAGGGCAACTAGAAAAAACTGCAATCTTCTTTTAGCTGCCTCCTGCTTTGTGAGTATTCACCATTTTCAGAGTTCTAGCAGCTGCTTAGAACAGTGATGGCGAACTCCAGGCCTCGAGTGCCTCCAACAGTGCAGGTTTTCAGGATTTCCTTATATTGCACAGGTGATAATATAATCACCTGCTCTGGTAATGATTCCAACCTCTGTGCAATGCTGAGGAAATCCTGAAAACCTGAACTGTTGGTGGCACTCGAGGCCTGGAGTTCGCCATCACTGGCTTAGAAGATCCAATGGCTGCTGATTTTTGGCACAAGGTTAGATGGGCTGGCTTTTTATAAAGCTGTGAAATCTGCATCACCTGGCCTTTCCTCTCAATGATACTAAACAAGCCACAACCCTAACAAGGTAATTAAAGTATAAAATCTTGGTCAAACCTATCTGAGCAAACAAATCTCCAAGGGTGCCCAAACATTTGCATCAGCCCATTTACAGTTTTTGTATTTTTTTTTTTAAATGTTAAAAGATGAAAATATATATATGTTTTTGCCTAAAATACAAAGGAAATGTGTCATCTTTAACTATATACCTTTTAGAGATCATTTCATCATCAACTTGCTTACGTGTTTCCCAATAAAAGTAATTTTGATCAGGGGCGGTAAACGTTTTCATGCCATTGTATACAGCAGAGTCTCAGTATATCCTATTTCATGTACGAAGCAGTCCCACTGTATCCTATGTGATGTATATACAAATACCCATGATTAAGGGTTTTTGAAACGCATCATGTTTTGCTCCTATCATGTTGACTCTGTTGTTAATTGATTACATATAACAAGTCTTTTTAACCTTTAAAAATGTTGGCTATGCTGAAAATCTATTCTTCACGTTTCTGCTGCTTCAGACCAGCAGCATCTGACACCCACCTATGGTTCCAGAATGCATATATTACATACAGACATGGTAAGCTCACTTTTTCTCCTATATGCAGTAGTGTGATAAAGTGTTTCTGATTTCTTATTCTTTTGTATGTTTGCCACACTTCAATGTTTCAGATCACCAAACAAATGTAAATATTAGAAAAAGATAACACAAGTAAACACAAAATGCAGTTTATAACTGAAGGTCTTTATTATTAAGTGAAAAAGAAATCCAAACCTACAGGACTCAGTGTGAAAAAGTGATTGCCCCCTATACCTAATACATGGTTGAGCCACACTTACCAATCAACCGTTTGTGATAATTGTCGATGAGTCTTTTACAATGCTTTGGAAGAATTTTGTCCCACTTATTTAACCATATTGGAGGGTTTCCAAGCATGAACCTCCTTTTTAAGGTCATGCAAAAGCATCTCAATCGAATTAGGGTCAGGATTTTGACTAGGTCACTCCTAAGTCTTAATTTTATTTTTCTTAAGCCATTCAGAGATGGGCTTTGGATCATTGTCCTGCTGCATTACCCAAGTGCTGGATTTACCCCCCTGAAGAAGTCTGCGTACGAAACACGCGTAGGGGCTGGAGGGAGAATGAACCACATTCTGGTTGATATGGACACCTCCTTGATAGGTTTCACTATACATTTGGTATCTACCCCCAATGGCACTGTTTATGTAGTATTTGTATGGGGGAATTTGTTCTTTTTTGTGTATGGAATATATGAAGTGATTGCACTCTGAGGCGCTTCCCCTCATTTATCCATTCTAATCCTTTGTAGTTAGAGCATTACCCAGTTGCTATGTATGCCCTCTTAAATTTATAGACTACTTGCCATCTATTTATTTAATGTGTGCATAGTCCTCCCTCCCTGCTATAGAGGCACCTCACTCTACTACTAAGCTTTATGTAATTCCTATAAGGCTATAATAGTTTTCTACATGTTTCCTGCTGTATTTTTCTAACAATATTTTTTTTTTTATAACAATGAATTTTTATTGGAGTTTTAGTCAAAGTACAAAGTCAAATATTTTACAAAGATGACAGCATGCGATTAATACTGTTCAAAACTAATTTAAAAGTTATATTGTATGTAATTTTCCATAGTATTAAATTCCGCAAAATATTTGAGATATTCAGTTAGTTTGGAACAAAAATTATACATTACAACATATTCAACAATAACAATGGGAAGAGACAAGAGAAGGATATATCAGAAAGGGGGTAAAAGAAAAGGGTAGGATGGGTGGGGGGTGGGGGGGGGGGGGGAAATGAATTTCCATTTCACTACATTTTCTCTATAGTTTATTTATAGATGGATAATAGATTTGACCGCCAATCTAAAGAATCATAAGATTAAGAAGGAATCTGAACAGTATTATAAAGTGATGTTATCCATATGTCCCACCAAGTGAGAACTTTATTTCGCTGAGAGGCGTCATGTGCCAACATGATCTCATGTTGGAGATGGAGGTTAAGAACTGCATGTAATTCTCGTGTAGATGGTGGTAGCTTTGATTTCCAGTATCTAGCAACACATAATCTAGCCGCCAACAAAACATTAGCTACTATGGGTCGTAATGGTGACGGCCAGTCGACCAACCCCAGCCCCAGTATCGCCAATGAAGGTCTTAGTTGAAAAGAGACACCTGTTAAGGAAGATAGGAGAGCGGACACCTCTTGCCAAAACCCTTGTAGGGAGTTGCAGTCCCACCACATATGTAGGGATGACCCTGTCTGATCACAGCCTCTCCAGCAGGTCGGGGATGAACCAGAGTTGTCTCTCCCATATCTTGCCATGCTTTTTGGGGTGACATACCACTCAAAGTGTATTTTTTTGATCTGTTCATGGTGGTTTACACAGCTTGTGTATTTCGTGTTTATTCCTGAGGCTTCTTGCCATTGAATCAGTGTGAATTCTTCTTGTAAAGCTATTTCCCATTTAGTCATGTAGGGCAGTTTCTCTAGGGATTGTAGTCGGGAGATAAGGAGATTTTTGTGTACTCACCGTAAAATCCTTTTCTCTTAGCCTCTAATTGGGGGACACAGACCGTGGGTGTTATGCTGCTGTCCACTAGGAGGCGACACTAGGCAGAATCTGCAAAAGAGTTAAGAGACTCCTCCTCTGCAGCATTACACCCCTGAAGCAGGAAGTGATTCTCCAGTTTTGTGCTAAAGCAGTAGGAGAGTTAACAGATAATAACAGTGACACAGGAAGTCTACACAGGCAACCTGTGTAAACAAATATAGTCAACAAGGTAATAACAGTGTAACAAGGCCTGAACCAAACAGGCACGTGTGTAAACAGTTAATAGTTAGAGTAATACTAGTACCACAAGGCCTGTAACTAAGCAGGCGCATGTGGAAAACAGTGAAGAGTTAACAAAGCAATAATCGTACAACAGGGCCTGTAACTAAACAGGCTCACAGTACTACAAGGCCTGGAGCCAAACAGGCACAAGTTTAAACAATCAACAGAGTGATAATAGGCAACCATGTGTAAACATGTTAACCATGTAACAGCTGAGAAGCTATGTGATAACTGTAGAAAAAAAGGCCCACCAGGGCAATAGGGTGGGTGCTGTGTCCCCCAATTAGAGGCAAAGAGAAAAGGATTTTACGGTGAGTACACAAAAATCTCCTTTTCTCCTTCGCCTCATTGGGGGACACAGACCGTGGGACGTCCCAAAGCAGTCCCTGGGTGGGAAAGAACAATGGAACTAGTGACACCGAGCATGGTCAGTGAAGAACTATGCCCCGACAGGCAGACCTGCTGCCGCCTGGAGGGCACGTCAAGCCCTATAGTGGCTTGAGTATGTGTGTAGACTGACCCCTTTTGGCTGTCTACACACTTGTCGGACTGAGACCTGGTGCCAAACGGACCAGGAAGTCCTCACGGCCGTAGTAGAAAGTGCCGTGCCGCTGCCGGAAGGGATGAGATTTTTACGGTATAAGCGTCTTGGATGGTTAGACGAATCCACCTGGTTAGAGGAGCCTTAGAGGCTGATATGTCATTAATTCTGCCTTCTGGAAGAAGGGAGAAAGAGAATCCGACCTGTGGAGAGGCACTGGTTGTGGGTACTCAGATGCGTAGGGACCTGATAAGGTCCTGCATATGTAGGTCCTTTACGACCAGACAGACTGGAGTCGGTCACAGCGATGACAGAGAGACGTCTTTAGTGAGGTGGAAGGAGTATACCGCCTAAGAAGGATGGAACCAGCCGTAGAACAGTCTTGTTCAGGTAGAAGACCAGAAAAGATGGTTTACATGAGAGCGCTGAAAGTACCGATACCTCTGCAGAGAAAAATAATTTGCCACCAAAACACATTACTGTTTGGATGAGAATGCTAAGGATAAACCTATAGACGCTCAAAAGGTGGATCTTGTAGAGCCATGAGGACGAAGATCAGGTCCCGCAGGTGTAGACCTGTGGTATGGAGACCTTAAATGGGAGACCCTTTGAAGGGAGGATTTTCCTAGAGACCTGGTGGCAACACGTTTTTTTTTTTTTTTTTTGGAAGGTGAAACAGGCTGAAACCCTGCTGTGTGAGAGACCCCAAGGACAGACCTGAGTCTAGGTCTGAGTGGAAGAAACGAAAGATCCTTGCATGAAATAGGGTAAGGGGAATGACCCCTAGAGGTGCTCGGAGATAAAGAAAAACAAAACGATTACACTCATGGTATATCGTCGAGTAAGGCTGGTTTACTCGCTGCGACCATGGTCGCTACAACATCCAGGGAAAGGACCCATGGGTAAATTCCAGGTCTTAAAGGCTACGCCACTATTTTCAGAGTTGAGGAATTCCGAGGGAGAGCAGGTCTGAACTGTCTTTTTAGTTGTCCTGGTACTGCTGGTATGAGTTGGACGAAATTGTCGTCCAAGCGCATCTGGGCCAGTCTGAAAATACAGGGAGATCTGGCAACCGTCTTGTTTGACCTTCCGCACTATCCTGTTAGTGTGAAAGAATATAGGGAGACGGAGACAGGTCCCATCTAGGACTGGTATGTCTGTCCTATTGACTGTAGGTTCTAGGACCTGGCCAGAAAGGATGGAACCTTAGCATTGGACACGTGAGGCCGTCAGGTCCACATCTGTAGTCTCCTGGCGCTGGCAGTCTTGACAGAAGACATCTGGATGAAGGGGCCGCTTCCCTGAGTCCATCCCTTGGCGGGTTAGCCTGGTATGAGAACAGCTGACAGTACAGCGTTCAAGGATTCCACCCGGGGAAGGATGTGGCGAACGTCTGTCATCACTTGGAGACTGTGGGTTCCACCCTGGTGGTTGACATATGCCACGGCTGTGGCATTGTCTGACTATATCCTAACAAGACCGACTGCCAGAAGATCACTGAATGATTCCAGTACTAGAAATACTGCCCGAATCTTTGTAGATTGGGGGGCATCCTCGTGTGTGGGCGGGACTATTGGCACGTGCATTGTGATGGGAGTACATCGCACCACATCCTGTTTCTGGGCCATGTCTAAGCATGGATAGTTGAAGAGGCCGTAGGTGCAGCTGAGGCTATGGAACTGCCTCCCATGCTGCCACTATCCTGTCTAGGACTCTTATAGCCGTTGTGAAAGATTGAGGAGACCGCTGAAGCGAATTCCCAGACGAAGAATCCGTGCCTTGTCTGGGAAAAACAAATATGGCTGATACTCCATATGTGATGCTGCAGCATGTGGCCATCAGGAAGACATATAGGACTCCCTGAGTTTGTGTGCTGTGTTGGAACATGTGCTCTGGCATTGTGGTAGACTCATGGAGGGTGATCGCCAACCGAGTCTTCTTAACGTGTCCAGTGAAATCGACAGCGTTCGCAGACTCCGAAAATCATGCATTGATGAATAAGTCGTCCCGATATGGGAGACTCCTGAGATGCAGTATAGACATTTCCAACTTCAGGCTGCATTTATGAGCTTTAGGTCTCACGGTAGTCACTTTTAACTCCTGAGACGAGAAGGGACTGACTGCGTGGAAGAAGGTTCAGGCCACAGCCACACGGGAGACCGGAGGGGCCCCTCCATTGGGTTAATGCATTTGCGAGTCTGCGAGGTCCTGCTTCGAAGCGGACTGAGCAGAGGGCATTACGCGTGTTATCTCCACCCAAGTACCTAATATGGGTACAGTGAGGAGATTGGCCGCTGGGCTCGTGTTCCACGTTCTGCAACATAGAGTTTCGTTTTAATAGTCCGGGGATGGAGGCCGGGTAGACTCTGTGCGGTCCCAACTTCAACCCGAGTCCCCAACAGTGGGGAGGCGGGGAAGGAGTATGCTATGGGTCGTAGGTTCCCGAGACCCTTAGCTCAGTTCCCGTGCCACTGCGGATCACGGTGTTTCAGCCTGTGTCTTTTGAGACTTGGCTGTCGTCACCGCCAACCGGAGCTCCAGCTGTGGGGTCTGGAGAGAATTGGTGAGCAGTCCTGGGACGCCTTACTGTTGTCGGGTAATTGCAGGTTATATCAGCTTCAACTGGGCTCTCCAACAGTGGGGGCCGAGGAAGGATCTGTCAGTTAAACCTGAAGGAATGTCCGCCACTAAAAAAGGTCCCTGCGTGGCGACCGATCCCTTGTCAGACTTAGCCTAAGCTCCGACCAACCCTAACGCTTCCGAAGGACCGGAATCAGTTATGCCAACGGCGGATAAAAAAACGTCCTGATGTGTTCTGGGGGTGGAAAACGATCTTTGCCTCCTTAGCGCCTGAGGTGTACAGAAATTCTCCAAAAGGTGTCTAGTGAGGCATAGGAGACCTGTGATGGCCTCCTTACGACCACTTCCGCCTCCCATCCACGTAACCCGATGCCACGTCTACTGGCGATGGCAGTAGACGCTGTTATTGCAGAGCAATTGGCAGCGTCCAGGACTTATGTATCAGATAGTCCTGAGGTACCGACTCGAGCCGTCCGGGCCACAGAGTATGGTCGGCGGGCAGGAAACAATAGTGCCTGACGGAATTGAATCCGTATCTTGATTACCTTACAGTTATTAAACCGGTTATCGGGACGAAATCAATGATTTTTGGAGAATGTCATAAAAACGACCTACGTGCTGTCTGTGCATCAATATAGAAAGCAGAAGCATGCGTAATGTCTGGCCAGTAGGTGTAGTGATAGGTGTACTGTCAGGTAACTTTAATACTGTAGGACAGGGCAGTACTGATCACCTGACGTATTTACACTGCCCCTTATGACATCGTTCCTTGCATGTGTGGCGTGAGCAGGGGCGTAACTACAATAGGTGCAGGGGAACTAAAGATTTGCAATAATTGGGGGCCTCGTTGGAGCTTTCGCGTCGGGGCCCCGAGGCCTGAAGTTACGCCACTGGGCGTGAGGACTAAATGCAGCAGGACATCATTGTTGGTTGTCCTGCCGTCGCTATTGGGAACTGGCACAGAGCGAGGCTCTGTAGGCCTTTTCCGGAACCCCTGGAAGCGGCCTTAGTGATGTATTGCCGCAGGCAGGGAGCCCTGCTGGGTTCCTTGACCCCTGGCTCCAGCTGCCCGTCCTGAGGGCTGTCGCAGGTGGGCTGCCCTGAACTCCCTGACCTTTGGCAGCAGTGTCCTAAGGGCTGAGGCAGGCAGGAAGCTCTTCCTGAGCTCCTTATCTGGTCCTGCACCGCACATATTCGCTGGCCCAAGTTCACTTTCAGCCCTGCAGCAGGGATGAAGCCCTGTCATGGCCACAGTACTTGGTACCAATGCGGAGCTGTGCCCAATCCAGCCTTAGTTTGGCATTAAGGGTTGTGCACACTGTGCTTTCAACCCTGCTTCCACTGTGCCCTGTGGATAATGGCCGCCGCTGCTAACAGCAGGGCGGGACCAGAATCCTAAGGCATGCCATAGGCTTTGCGCCAGTTATCCTCCGTCCCGCCCCCTGCTTTGCTGTGCAGCTCCGGCCCGCCCTCTGTTATGACGCTGTCCGCGTCATTCTCGTCATCCGGGGGCGGGCCGGGGGGCGGTGATAAGGCGGCGGCTTCGCGCTAGGCCGAAGCCGCGGCCTCAAGTAAACAGCGAAGCCGCAAATGACGGCAGGCCGGCGCGGAGGTCCGGTCCGGGACCGGTACAGATCTGGACCCGGCCGGACCCCAGGAGCTGTGGCCACATGCGCGCTTGCCCAGCGCAGCCCCCAGCAGGAGAACCCAGGGGACAGGGTCTCCTGGATTCAGGAGTAGGGTGGCTGCTCCCATCAGGAGATCCCAGAAAACTGGGTCTCCCGGCATCCAGGGACCGTGGGGACCCTGCAAGGAGCCCAGAAAAACCGGTGCTCCCACTTGCAGTATGGGCTCCCTTCCCTCTCAGGAGAGAGCAGCAAAAGCTGATCTCCTGGAGTTACACGGACGTTTGCTGCAGCCTTTAGGGGACCCCCAGGGAACAGTCTCGTGGCGGCAGGACTGGGGCTCTTGGGGAGTAGTCATCCAGGCTGAGGTCTCCTGCATGTGCTGCGCAATGCAGCTGACCCTGTAGCCTTGTCCCCTGAGCCCTTTAGGAGCACTTAGCAGAGCTGTGGCTCCTGGTGCTGCAGTCTGGCACAGTGCTGCAGCCCGTGCCCATCAGAAGCATTCAGCAGCACCGATGCGTCTGGATTGCGACCACGCGGCACGTTAGTGCCCTACCTGCGGTGTCTCAACCTATCAGCCCCATGAGGGGTGGTTAGGGAGGGATGCTGCAGTCCATCATCCAAGGGCTTCTGTGTAGCCTCGACCTCAACCCAGGGTCCCCAACAGTGGGGAGCTGGGGAAGGAAGACCATCATCTCAACCTCAACCAGGCACCCCCAACAGTGGTGGGCCGAGGAGGGAGCGGCATGTGGGGGGAAAAGTCGACCTCAACCAGGCGCCCCAACAGTGGGTGGCCGAGGAGGGACCATGCCGGGAGTCTCGTTAGAGACCCACTTTTCTTCTTCTTGAAGTAAAAAAGTCAAAAAGTAAAAAATTTTAGGAGCAATAAAATTTGTGTGTGCCTCCTATCGACACTAAGCAAAAACTGGAGAATCACTTCCTGCTTCAGGGGTGTAATGCTGCAGAGGAGGAGTCTCTTAACTCTTTTGCAGATTCTGCCTAGTGTCGCCTCCTAGTGGACAGCAGCATAACACCCACGGTCTGTGTCCCCCAATGAGGCGAAGGAGAAAACAATATTTTTTTAATGAATTAGTTCATTAAAAGTTAAATGTTTTTCAAGTCCCCTTATTTTGTCCGATCCTTGGGATTTTGAATGTAATAACTCAAGAGTTCTTCAGCTTGAGATCACAAACAGATGGCTGGACATTGTCCTTAATGATTTCTTGGTAGACAGCAAAATACATGGTTCCATTTACTACAGCAAGTCTTCAAGGTCCTGAATCATCAAAACAGCCCAAGACTATCACACTACAGCCACCATTTTTTACTTTTGTTGGTATGATGTTCCTTTGTTGAATGCTGTGTTAGGGTCCTTTCACATCAGCGGTTTACCGCATAACGGCTGCACTTGCGGTTTACTTGTGGCAAGCCCCATAGAATGTCTATGGGGGCTTGCGGCAGGTGCGGCCACGTTTTTTTTCGCTGCCTCACCTGCCGCAAGTGCCGAAACCGCACTTGCCGCACACTTACCGCAAGCCCCATAGACATTGTATGGGGCTTGCCGCAAGTGAACCGCAAGTGCAGCCGTTATGCGGTAATCGCGGCAGTTGCGTTTTTTTCACCGCAACTGCCGTGATCAGCGAAAACTGCTGATGTGAAAGCAGCCTTACTTCTACGTCAGATGCAATGGGACATACACCTTCCAAAAAGTTCAACTTTTGTCTCTTCTGTCCAGAGTATTCTGCCAAAAGTCTTGGGGATCATCAAGATGTCTTCTGCAAAACTGAGAGGAGCCTATGTTCTTTTTGCTCAGCAGTGGTCTTTGAACTCCGCCAAGTCTTTGAACTCCGCCATGCTGGTCATTTTTGCCCTGTCTGTTCCTTATGGTGGAGTCATGAACACTGACCTTAACTGAGACAAGTGAGGCCTACAGATCTTTGGATGCTGTTGTGGGGTCTTGTGTGACCAATAGGAGGAGTCGTTGCTGTGTACTTGGGGTAATTTTGCTTGGTCGGCCTCTCCAGGGAAGGTTCATCACTGTTCCAGGTTTTCGCCATTTGTGGAAAATGGCTTTCAATTTGGTTTGCTGGAATACCAAAGCTTTAGAAATGGCTCTAACCTCTTCCAGATCTCAATTACTTTGCTTGTCATTAGTTCCTGAATTTGTTTGGATCACGGCATGAGGTCTAGCTTAGGCGGCCGTCACACGCACAGATATCGCGCAAGATATCGCTTGAAAGCGGCAGATTAAACATCGCGTAAGCGATGTCTGTGCGTGTGACGGCAGGATACGACGAGCGAGATCTGATCAAATCGCAAAATCGAGATCTGAGGCCCGGTCCTCAGATCTAACGATTTACGATTTAGCGATCTGCTTCATCGTGGTGTATAACACCACGATGAGCGATCTCCCAGCGGCAGAGCCTATGCTGGGAGATGGTAACTATGGTACACGTCGGGTAACTAAGCGACGCGCGGCGCCTAGTAACCCGATGTGTACCATAGTTACCAGTGAGATCGCGGCTCCACATCGCTGGTGAGTCTGTCTGTGTGACATCTCACCAGCGATTTGAGCGATATTGTAAGCGATCGCGCGTGCACGTGATCGCTTACAATATCGTTCTAGATATCTGTGCGTGTGACGGCCGCCTTATGAGGATCTTTTGGTCTGCTTCACTTTGTCAGGCAGGTCCTATTTAGATGAACAGGTGTGGAAGTAATTAGGCCTGGGTGTGGCTAGGGAAACTGAACTCAGCTTCCCAAAGAGCTGATAAACCACAGTTAACTTATGTTTTAAAGGGGGAAAATCACTTTGTGACACGGGGCCCTGTAGGTTTGGACTTCTTTTCCCCTTAATTATAAAGACATTCATTTGTAAATTGAATTTTGTGCTTTTTTGTGTTATCTTTGCCTAATATTTACATTTGTTTGGTGATCTGAAACATTTACGTGTCACAATAACGCAAAAGAATAATAAATCAGGAAGGGGGCACACACTTTTTCACACCACTGTATATGTGATCTTTACAGAAGGATCTAAGTGTATCCTATGTGATGTACACAGCAGAAGGATAGCTGCTAGGAGGAATGTGACAGGTGATAATGTCATCCTGAGACTGATGCCCTGTTTACACTTTAGCACAAGTGCTGGACTGGTTGTCAGACTGGAGATGACATGGCTAAATTTACCATAATAAAAAGAAGAAAATGCATAAATGTAACTGAGGTAGGATGAAATAAAATGCTATAGCATTTTTTTAATTTTCATACAGTCTTTTCTAAAATACAAATGCTGCTCTTAGAACCAAAGTCTGGTGACCAGAATTACCCAAAAATGACTCTTACCTGGAACACAAGGCCTTTATTTTGGGAGAAATCAAGACCTCTTTGCAGAGAGAAATTGCTCAGTCTGGTATAGTAAGTGCCATAGTCTCCCACTTGTGCCAACAGGTTGCCTATGTTTTCAGGGGACGTCCCAGAGATATAGATACCCTGCTTAACAATGAAGGTCTGAGTAGACTGCAAACAAAAAAAACATATGTTGGAAAAACCAACTTTGGAAAGGTGTTACATTTATAACTCACAATCTAATAAAGAATAGCTCAGAAACAGTCATTTACGCCAACCTTCATGGATTACATAACACTGCAATTGTAAATTTCCTTGCAGACATACAGAAAACAGAAGTGAAATACTTAGAAAAAAACACTGATCTACCTGGTTGAAGGAGAATGTCGCAGACACAACTCCAATTAGAACATTGAGCACATCCTTCACCAGCTCCGATTCCTTAAGCATCAAATGTACTGGAGATTGCAGAATTGTATTACTGAGCATCTGTAGATTCCCCTCATAAATTTTATACATCTTATCAAAAGCTTCTCGTCCTGCTTCTGTCAGGTAGGGTCTTCTCTTTTACCTGGAGGACTGAAGCATAATTTGCATGTCTGTGAAGTAACCTATAGTACTGGTGCATATATTTTCATGGTATAACATATCCACTTGTTACCTCTGCTATATGTCATCTGTTTGATTCTATTCAATACTTACCAATATATAACTGTGTATTTTCTTATTGTAGGCTTAATCTGATGGTGAAAGCTGTGATATTGTGTAGCTGGAGTCAGGCATAGTGTTAGATCTGTTTGGTTCGCCTTAGATCAGCTATTTATCTCTTGGTGTGTTGATCTAGCCTAAACCAGCTGACCTCCCACAATCCCTCTTACCTGATCCTATAGTCGGCCCTATAAATCTAGATGCATGATAAGGGGTGCACGTTTGAGGGTGCATGTACATGTCCTCTTACACAAAGTGTCCTTGTCACTAAGGGTACCTATACACGCGGCTACATTTCTAGGGTGGCTACAGGTAACTTACTGGTTGCAGTGAAATCATGGAGACAAGGTTCTATCTTGTTGCTGTGTACTAATGGAATAATCTCTCCATGATTTCACTGCAACCAGTAAGTTACCTGTAGCCACCCTAGAAATGTAGCCGCGTGTAAAGGAACCCTAAGGGTATGTGCACACGGTGGGCGGGTTTGTGTCGGCGGCGGCTGGGCGGGACCCGCCAGGAAGCTCCGGAGCCGTCCACCGGCTTCCTGTCGGGTATGTGCGGCGGGAGACGGGCGGGTGACGGGCGGGTTAGCGCCGGCGGTGTTGGGGCGGCTGGAAGCAGTACATGATTCTGCTTGCAGCCGCTGCAGAACCGGCCGGATTATAGAACAAGCTCATTCTTTGCTAACCCGCTGGGAACCCAGCGGGTTAGCAACGGATGAGCATGTGTAAACCGCCGCTGTGTGCACAGCGGGTGTCCGTTTACATAGGTTTCTATGTTAATCCAAACGCCGGTTTGGATTAACATAAATTTACATGAAATTTATGTAAACCGACCGGCGGTTTACACTGCTAATCCGACCCTAACCCGGCCAGTGCGCACATACCCTAAGTGTCTTGCAGTTACTTTAGTGGCAGTTGACTAAGTGTCAAGTTACTTCAAAGGCAGTTAGGGCAGGAGTCAGACAAACCACACTTTTGTACTCTCTTTTTTTAACTACCGGTATGTCCTTTATTTCTATGTCCATCTTCCTATTTGCTTTTGTCGTCCACATTCACTACCCCATGCCCCCTCAATCACCCCTCATACATATCAGTCCCTCTCTCCTTCCCTTTCCCACGTACAGCTCCCATGCTCTTTTCACCTTGCTGAATAATCTCAGTCCATCATGTCCCAGGGTATTGCTTTATAAGCCATGTCACAAATCCAAACACTATTTACTACTACTCTTTTCACTTCAGCTACTTTAAGGTGATATCTCTCCTAATCCTGGTCCACCCTGTGCAAACTTCAACCCCTCACTCACCACATAGAGAAACCTGCTAACCTTATTAACATTAGTTATACACCTTCAATTCACTCTTAAAGGGGTTTTCCCACAACCAAAGTTAATTTTAAAGTTAATTTCAATCATTAGATCTTAGAATAATAATAAATACTTTCCACAACTGGATGGGTTTAAAAAAATAAATAAATATCTCCTCACAGGAACTTTTGTTTTAAACATATCCAATTGTGGAAATTAATCTACTGATTAAATTAACTTTGTTTCTGGGAAAACCCCTTTATTTGTGCTCTGGAATCCACGGTCTGTATGCAACAAGCTTCCTTACATTCACAACTATCATCTCACTAACTCTCTTAGGGTGGCTTCACACTGCGGTGTGATCCGGTCCAGGGCTATCAGGGATGAACCTGACAGCACCAGACTGGATCAGCACACAGAACTGGAGGGCTAATATGCCCTCCGGTCCGGTGTGCAGACGCACACAGCTGCAGCCGCTGATAGGTCAGGACCGCGGCAGGACACTCTCAGAAGTACCCTCTTTCCTTCACCACCTTTATATAATCTCTCGCCCAGATTATTGTAATTCTCTATTAATTAGCCTCCCTCTCATCAGACTTTCCCCTCTCCAGTCCAAACTTAATGCAGCAGCCAGGGTCACTTATCTAGCCAATAATTACTTGGATGCTTATGCTCTGTGCCAGTCATTACACCGGCTGCCCATACATTATAGGATCCAACTTAAATAGCTTCAATACACCCACAAAGCTCTTCACAGTGCAGCAGCCCCCTAAATCTACATCCTCATATCCATCACCCTACCCGTTATCTACGCTCCGCAAGTGACTTTCGACTAACATTCGCACTCATCCGTACCTCCCACTCCCAGCTTCACCAATTCTCTGGAATGCTCTACCCCAAGAAATTAGGACTAAAAACATCTGACACAGTTTTAGGTGTTCCCTAAAAACACATCTTTTTAGGGCGGCCTATCACATTCCTTAATCAAGCTCCATGATACTAGTGCATCTCAATTAATTAGAATATCATGAAAAAGTTAATTTACTTCAGTAATCCAATACAAAAAGTGAAACACATATTGTATAGAGTCATTACAAACAGAGTGATCTATTTCAAGTGGGTTTTTCTGTTAATGTTGATGATTATGGCTTACAGCCAATGAAAACCCAAAGGTCATTATCTCAGAAAATTAAAGTAGGGAGGATGAAGGGTTAAAAACTGCACTGCCATATTCCATGAGACATCAAAGGGTGAATATAATATTGTGTAGTAGTCAATGTGTTTCAGGGCTCCCAGAAACATGGCAATATTACATTGATTTGTGATGATTCTAATTCATTGAGATGCACTAGTATATACCTCATTAATTATTGCTCTGAACATAACTCTCCATCAAACTCAAGTGCACCCAAAAGCTCTACACAGATTGGTTGGTGACGGCTCATACAGCTTTTATCCCCCCATTTCTTTTAGTTGGCTGGACCACCATTGTAAATAAGCCCTGTACTTTGTGTCACCCTCGCCTCATTGTAGATTGTAAGCTCTTATGAGCAGGGTCATCGTTATTTTTGCTTTTATTATTTTATTATTGTATTTTTTATAACTGTAACTTATGACTGTTTGCATATGAACCACTGAATTGTAAAGGGCTGCAGAATATGTTGGCGCTATATAAAGATTATTATTATTATCATAGTTTAATTACAGCATTCAAGAGCAAAGTAAAAGGACGCTGGAAAGTAAATATGAATTTAAAGAGATGTCACCTCTCCTGGCATGATTTTTTTTTTTAGTGAATAACTGTATTTATCATTCAAGATGATAGCCACTACTCTTATTGATGGTCTATTCTTGGGCTAGGCCGGCAATATCTCAGCACCCCCAACCAGCTATTACAGGTGGGGGATGAAACTTCTTGTATGTTTCGGATACACAGCATCTCCATCAAAACTGTAGTGGCAGTGGAAGTGTACTGCAGATCTACCTCCTATTGTTTTGAATAAAGGGTGAATCTGCATAACCAACTGCACCCCCTATAGAAATGGCAGTGTTCTGGCAGCACCTGAGAACTTCTATACAGCTGATCGGTGGGGCTGTCAAATGGCGCACCACCATCAATCATATTGTAATGGCCTATTAGAAAGACAAACCATCAATACCAAAAGTTGTGTCCAATCGCATTAAAACAAGTATTCTGGAGCATCCTCTATTGTATAGTTCTGTTATTCTACTAGAACATTCTAAATACTTTGAAACTGGATGTTACAATTGTTCTTGTCAAAAGGGTGTGTGCCATAGCCTGGCATGGTCAGCACTGACTGCACGATGTGTAGGGTCACACTCCTTTGACTGGGAGGCAAAACATGAAATCCAATGTAGAATAATGCTGTTTAATGGAGTGGATGCAGAAAACCAAAAGAAGAGCTTTAAAAACACAAGCAGCTTACAATCCTATTCTTTCCCAACAGCGGCGTTTACTTGGACCATATGTGAGGATGGCCTCCCACAGATCAATTTCAGGTGTCATGCTCGGCTCGGACTGAGAATCAGGAGTCATGTTGGATGCAGACTGAAAGCCTTCATCTTCAGATTGATCAATGCTCTGCGGGACCTAAGGACAAGAACATTGGGACACCATAGATAACAAGTACAGCAAAAACCTTATATTATAAGATATTACCTACATGGCCCTTCTACAGACTCAATTATAGAAACATTCACTGCAGCAGGTTTATTTTAATGGGAGCTCCTCCAATTATTCCCCAGGCCACAGCTCCTATACAAATCCTAGCTGTATCTTCACAAAACTACTATTCCCAGACCCACTGATGGAAATGATGCCCTTAACTGATTCAGATGGACATTCATTCAGAAAACAGATGTCCTCATGAGGCCTATAGTGGCAGGAGAAGCAGTTATGGCAGCCAGGCTTGTGCATTACTTAGTAATGCAGAGAAGGTCTCCACTTCCTAACAAAAGTGGGTATTCAACATACAAATACTTTTAGATCTGTTCAGAATAAAGGTCTAGAACTTAGTAACACTAGGCTGTGTGTGAAGGCCGAGCTTAGCCAGCCCCCTTTTTCCAGAGATGTTACAGACAAGAGGGGAGCTGGCTTAGGTGTTGAAATGAACAATCATCCAGTCCCCTTCACACACAGGGTCTATGATGTTGAGCACTAGCCAGAAGTCATAACTGCCAAAGTCAAAACCAAGACTGAAAGCTGAAGATTGTGGCAAATTTTACATAGATTCCTGTTATGAACATATCAAAGAGTAATTCTTTGAAGAGGACAACCCTGTTTCTATTAAGATCTTTAGTAGCGAAGTGTAGTTTTTTGGAAACACCTCCCTTATTACTCATTCAATCTTGTTGTTTTTCTAATTATTAACCACGGGAAGGTCAGGATACACACATAGAAATACATACTTTTATGGCCAATCCCGACAGGTCAGCACTGTCTGGTACCGGAGGCAGATCCAACTTAATATCCATATCGTTTGTTCGAGTGTGGGCAAGGGCACCAAAAAGTGAAACGCGAGTTTCCTTCTCAAACTTGTCAGTAGTTGAAAAGTTCTGGGAAAACATGCCTATGGCGGGAAGACCAGTGCCTGGCGGAGCCTCCATGATCTGGAGGGTATTGTTGATGGTGTTACTTATTTCACACTCTTGGTAAGCCAAGAATGACCAATGTCAGCCTCAAATACACTCACATCATAATAGTCATAGCCCTGATATTGAGGCTTTCTGCCTACGTATTTGTTGTTCTGAAAGAGGTCTCGTTTTGGTGGAAGGATCTGGGGAGGACCGGTGCCGGCGAGATCCACTAACAGCTCTAATATGGCACACAGGTTTGAGGAATGTTCAGCACTTGACTTTTCCACTTGTTCCAGCAGCTCCTCTAGACGATCTGCCTCTCCATTCATGCCACTAATGCGCAAATTAAAGGACAGCATTAACATTTTATTTTTCACAGGCAGTTTGGTCGTTTTGGACTGCAGCTTCAGAGTCTCTTCTTGGTACAAGTGGATAAAGAGAGCGTCATAGGCCAACCTCTTAAAGCGCTGTTTGGTTTTCTTCTTGCTTTGGCTCCTAACCCCCAAACTGGTTTTCCATGGGAATCCTCTCAAGTGCGAGTCGCACAGGTCACCAAAGAGCTGAGTGATGCTGCTCATCTTGCCAAATGCACGGTTATCGCTCAGGAAACGACTTTACTAAGATTCATGATTATGGACGGTAAGAACAGCGACATCTGAAATACAAAGCAGGACGATGAACATATTGGAGAAGTATCACAAGTAAAGACTAGTTAGACTATACAGCTGATAGGAAATCACCAAGGAGTTCATGGCCATATAAAACCAAAAAGGTACTGGACAAATAAAATTAAAGTGGTAGAGTCTTGGACCTTTCCTTAAGGAGGCTGCCATTACCAGGCAACAATTATTATGGCCACTTTACACGTCCCAACATCGGGCCGATGATGGATACAACGGCGCGGGAGCGCTCATTTTTTGGGCAGAATTCCAAGATCGCATAGGAGATGTTACACATCGCGATATCGGCAGGCAACACCACTGCGATGTGTACGCCCCCTTGTTACGGGCGACCCATGAATGACCATTTAACATGGGAGAGGATAGGGGAAGTTGTACTCCAAATCGTTGTTGGGCTTTCACACAGCACAATCCAGCCACATCGTCTATCCAATATAGGGCCATTGGAGAGCCTGCTCATTTGATCCCCGATATCGTTTTGGCATCGTTCTTGCATCGCATTGGACATTTACACCGCACAACGCACGAACGATATCGGCAGCAACAGCCGAACCACGTGAATTTTTATCGGAGTTGGACGCCGATATCGGGACATGTAAAGTGGCCATTAGTCACTGCAGGGTCCAACTACAAAGTTAAGATGACAGATACTCATATACCGCAACAGCTTTGTCCCAGCGCCATTGCGACATTGTTGTTTACATGGAATATTGATGAGCTACAGCTGATCAGTGGCTGCTGATTGGCTACCTCAGTCACATGACACCTCAATGTCACCTGACCCACTGTAAATAGCGGCACTAACATAGCTGCTGCCAAATGGGAGTATCCACTGTTTCCATTTAGAAGGAGGCTCTGAGGACATTAAGCAGGGGTTGTCCAGTGGTAGACAATGCCATTAAACTAGTTAATACCAGATCAGAGGGGTCCGACAACCAGCATCCTAACCTCCCAGTGGTCGCCCACTCCAGCATTGCCCAGATGTCCGGGGGTTAATATGCGGTATCAAGCAGAGGACACTATACTGTGTACGGATCAGTGATGTTCTGTTCAGTACACCACACTGCCAGACCTAATAACAGCTGACTGCAGAGAGTCAGAACCCAAACCGATTTAATATGGATGACTTATCCTGGGGATAGTTCATCAATATCACAGTAGTGGAAAACCTTCTAAAGTTTTTAATCATGTAAATAGTATTTCATTCTCTATAATAATGAATTCCTTATGCTATAAAAATAGAAACAAAAGTGATCTGCCACTAGTGGCTTCTCCAGTGAATGACAATCAGAAGTGACTTAGCATTGTAAAGTGTAACTTATTTCAGAAAACGTCTGACATCTCATAGTAATGTGTAAGAAGTTTGATTGAAGTGTTACTGAGACAAGACAGACCTTTAAATAAGACATCTGATGACCACTGGGCAATGTAATTTCCATAGTATGTGTAAATAGTGATTGGTAAATAGTTAGTGATTCTATCTAAAGTTATTATTGCAAACACTCCATCTACAGTAACTTCTACTGGTCAGATAATGTGACGGGTCCGATACCCCGAGATATCCCAAAAAGCAATAGGCAGAATAAGGGTACCGTCACACCAGGACATATCGCTGGAGATATCGCCGGCGATGCCCGGGGGCGCGCACGTTTTTGGTGCCCCGCCAGCATCACTGTCGAGTGTTTACACACGGCGATACCTCCGGAGACGCACCGGCGATGTTACAGGTGCCATCGCCGCTGGGGTGTCCACAAACCCCAGGGGCGATCCTGTAACATGGGAACCTATAGCTCCCATCGCTTATAACATCGGCGATCACTATGTTACATGGGGCGATGTGTACACATCGCCCCAGAGTGCTCACCTGGTTTCAGAGCACTGCTGGGAAACCAAGCGACCACTCTAGGGCGATTTTTAGTTCCGACATCGCCTCTTTACACTAGGCGACGCAGCGGCGCTCTCGGCGGCGAGAGGCCACGCCCCTGCGTCGCCTTGTGAAAATGGCGGCGATATGTCCTGGTGTGATGGTACCCTAATAGTGATCAGGGCCAGTGACCTCAGGGATCACACAAGAGGCAACACAGGTAAAATAATGACAATCAGGGCCAGTGACCTAAGGGATCACACAGGAGGCACCACAGGCAAAATAATGGTAATCAGGGCCAGTGACCCTACAGAAGGCAGCAGGCAGAATAATGGTAATCAGGACCAGTGACCATAGTGACTCTACAGGAGGCAGAATAATGGTAATCAGGGCCAGTGACCACAGTGATCTCAGGAGGCAGCAGGCAGAATAATGATAATCAGGGCCAGTGACCACAGTGATCTCAGGAGGCAGCAGGCAGAATAATGGTAATCAGGGCCAGTGACCACATTGATCTCAGTAGGCAACAGGCAGAATAATGGTAATCAGGGCCAGTGACCACATTGATCTCAGTAGGCAGCAGGCAGAATAATGGTAATCAGGGCCAGTGACCACAGTGACTCTACAGGAGGCAGCAGGCAGAATAATGACAATCAGGGCCAGTGACCACAGTGATCTCAGGAGGCAGCAGCAGGCAGAATAATGACAATCAGGGCCAGTGACCACAGTGATCTCAGGAGGCAGCAGCAGGCAGAATAATGACAATCAGGGCCAGTGACCACAGTGATCTCAGGAGGCAGCAGCAGGCAGAATAATGACAATCAGGGCCAGTGACCACAGTGATCTCAGGAGGCAGTAGGCACAGTAATGGCGATCAGGGCCAGTGACCAGTGAACAGTAATGACAATCAGGGCCAGTGAACACAGTGATCTCAGGAGGCAGTAGGCACAGTAATGGCGATCAGGGCCAGTGACCAGTGATCTCAGGAGGCAGCAGGCAGAATAATGGTAATCAGGGCCAGTGACCACAGTGATCTCAGGAGGCAGCAGGCAGAATAATGACAATCAGGGCCAGTGACCACAGTGATCTCAGGAGGCAGCAGCCAGAATAATGGTAATCAGGGCCAGTGACCACAGTGATCTCAGGAGGCAGCAGCAGGCAGAATAATGACAATCAGGGCCAGTGACCACAGTGATCTCAGGAGGCAGCAGCAGGCAGAATAATGACAATCAGGGCCAGTGACCACAGTGATCTCAGGAGGCAGTAGGCACAGTAATGGCGATCAGGGCCAGTGACCAGTGATCTCACCAGGCAGCAGGCACAGTAATGACAATCAGGGCCAGTGAACACAGTGATCTCAGGAGGCAGTAGGCAGAATAATGGTAATCAGGGCCAGTGACCACAGTGATCTCAGGAGGCAGCAGGCAGAATAATGGTAATCAGGGCCAGTGACCACATTGATCTCAGTAGGCAACAGGCAGAATAATGGTAATCAGGGCCAGTGACCAGTGATCTCACCAGGCAGCAGGCACAGTAATGACAATCAGGGCCAGTGACCAGTGATCTCACCAGGCAGCAGGCACAGTAATGACGATCAGGGCCAGTGACCACAGTGATCTCAGCAGGCAGCAGGCACAGTAATGACAATCAGGGCCAGTGACCACAGTGATCTCAGGAGGCAGTAGGCATAGTAATGGCGATCAGGGCCAGTGACCAGTGATCTCACCAGGCAGCAGGCACAGTAATGACAATCAGGGCCAGTGACCACAGTGATCTCAGCAGGCAGCAGGCACAGTAATGACAATCAGGGCCAGTGACCACAGTGATCTCAGGAGGCAGTAGGCACAGTAATGACAATCAGGGCCAGTGACCACAGTGATCTCAGGAGGCAGTAGGCATAGTAATGGCGATCAGGGCCAGTGACCACAGTGATCTCAGGAGGCAGCAGGCAGAATAATGGTAATCAGGGCCAGTGACCACAGTGATCTCAGGAGGCAGCAGGCAGAATAATGATAATCAGGGCCAGTGACCACAGTGATCTCAGGAGGCAGCAGGCAGAATAATGGTAATCAGGGCCAGTGACCACATTGATCTCAGTAGGCAACAGGCAGAATAATGGTAATCAGGGCCAGTGACCACATTGATCTCAGTAGGCAGCAGGCAGAATAATGGTAATCAGGGCCAGTGACCACAATGATCTCAGGAGGCAGCAGCCAGAATAATGGTAATCAGGGCCAGTGACCACAGTGATCTCAGGAGGCAGCAGCAGGCAGAATAATGACAATCAGGGCCAGTGACCACAGTGATCTCAGGAGGCAGTAGGCACAGTAATGGCGATCAGGGCCAGTGACCAGTGATCTCACCAGGCAGCAGGCACAGTAATGACAATCAGGGCCAGTGAACACAGTGATCTCAGGAGGCAGTAGGCAGAATAATGGTAATCAGGGCCAGTGACCACAGTGACTCTACAGGAGGCAGCAGGCAGAATAATGACAATCAGGGCCAGTGACCACAATGATCTCAGGAGGCAGCAGCCAGAATAATGGTAATCAGGGCCAGTGACCACAGTGATCTCAGGAGGCAGCAGCAGGCAGAATAATGACAATCAGGGCCAGTGACCACAGTGATCTCAGGAGGCAGTAGGCACAGTAATGGCGATCAGGGCCAGTGACCAGTGATCTCACCAGGCAGCAGGCACAGTAATGACAATCAGGGCCAGTGAACACAGTGATCTCAGGAGGCAGTAGGCACAGTAATGGCGATCAGGGCCAGTGACCAGTGATCTCAGGAGGCAGCAGGCAGAATAATGGTAATCAGGGCCAGTGACCACAGTGATCTCAGGAGGCAGCAGGCAGAATAATGATAATCAGGGCCAGTGACCACATTGATCTCAGTAGGCAACAGGCAGAATAATGGTAATCAGGGCCAGTGACCAGTGATCTCACCAGGCAGCAGGCACAGTAATGACAATCAGGGCCAGTGACCAGTGATCTCACCAGGCAGCAGGCACAGTAATGACGATCAGGGCCAGTGACCACAGTGATCTCAGCAGGCAGCAGGCACAGTAATGACAATCAGGGCCAGTGACCACAGTGATCTCAGGAGGCAGTAGGCATAGTAATGGCGATCAGGGCCAGTGACCAGTGATCTCACCAGGCAGCAGGCACAGTAATGACAATCAGGGCCAGTGACCACAGTGATCTCAGCAGGCAGCAGGCACAGTAATGACAATCAGGGCCAGTGACCACAGTGATCTCAGGAGGCAGTAGGCACAGTAATGACAATCAGGGCCAGTGACCACAGTGATCTCAGGAGGCAGTAGGCATAGTAATGGCGATCAGGGCCAGTGACCAGTGATCTCACCAGGCAGCAGGCACAGTAATGACAATCAGGGCCAGTGACCACAGTGATCTCAGGAGGCAGCAGCCAGAATAATGACAATCAGGGCCAGTGACCACAGTGATCTCAGGAGGCAGTAGGCACAGTAATGGCGATCAGGGCCAGTGACCACAGTGATCTCAGCAGGCAGCAGGCACAGTAATGACAATCAGGGCCAGTGACCACAGTGATCTCAGGAGGCAGTAGGCATAGTAATGGCGATCAGGGCCAGTGACCAGTGATCTCACCAGGCAGCAGGCACAGTAATGACAATCAGGGCCAGTGACCACAGTGATCTCAGGAGGCAGCAGCCAGAATAATGACAATCAGGGCCAGTGACCACAGTGATCTCAGGAGGCAGTAGGCACAGTAATGGCGATCAGGGCCAGTGATCTCAGCAGGCACAGTAATGACAATCAGGGCCAGTGACCACAGTAATCTCAGCAGACAGTAGGCACAGTAATGGCGATCAGGGCCAGTGACCTCAGGAGGCAGGAGCTCTTCTTCTGTATGGCTATGACTGACATGATATAGTATTTATAGATGACTGACGTTATGTGGATGACCAGTGACTGACACTGTGCACTGCCCTTCATGTGTAAGGTGGGCACAGCCATACCGCAGTGCCCACATAACATGGACTGGACACAATTCACTCACGCTCACTGCACAGCTCACCGGCACACTGTTCCGACACCGCCGCTTCCATTGCTTGAGCCGCCGCGCTCCATAGCATTCTACTTCCGGTATGTCTGTCAACTGCTGGGTACTTCCGGGAGCAGCTGCTGGTTGCTTGGTAACAGAAACAACGCTGCGTCTCAGCCAATAGGGTTTTATT
>JARQOC010000004.1:305292977-305325790 GCA_033576535.1 Allobates femoralis
TTACTGTGCCTGCTGCCTCCTGAGATCACTGTGGTCACTGGCCCTGATTGTCATTACTGTGCCTGCTGCCTCCTGAGATCACTGTGGTCACTGGCCCTGATTGTCATTACTGTGCCTGCTGCCTCCTGAGATCACTGTGGTCACTGGCCCTGATCGCCATTACTGTGCCTGCTGCCTCCTGAGATCACTGTGGTCACTGGCCCTGATTGTCATTACTGTGCCTGCTGCCTCCTGAGATCACTGTGGTCACTGGCCTTGATCGCCATTACTGTGCCTGCTGCCTCCTGAGATCACTGTGGTCACTGGCCCTGATCGCCATTACTGTGCCTGCTGCCTCCTGAGATCACTGTGGTCACTGGCCCTGTTTGTCATTACTGTGCCTGCTGCCTCCTGAGATCACTGTGGTCACTGGCCCTGATCGCCATTACTGTGCCTGCTGCCTCCTGAGATCACTGTGGTCACTGGCCCTGATTGTCATTACTGTGCCTGCTGCCTCCTGAGATCACTGTGGTCACTGGCCCTGATCGCCATTACTGTGCCTGCTGCCTCCTGAGATCACTGTGGTCACTGGCCCTGATCGCCATTACTGTGCCTGCTGCCTCCTGAGATCACTGTGGTCACTGGCCCTGATTGTCATTACTGTGCCTGCTGCCTCCTGAGATCACTGTGGTCACTGGCCCTGATCGCCATTACTGTGCCTGCTGCCTCCTGAAATCACTGTGGTCACTGGCCCTGATCGCCATTACTGTGCCTTCTGCCTCCTGAGATCACTGTGGTCACTGGCCCTGATCGCCATTACTGTGCCTGCTGCCTCCTGAGATCACTGGTCACTGGCCCTGATCGCCATTACTGTGCCTTCTGCCTCCTGAGATCACTGTGGTCACTGGCCCTGATCGCCATTACTGTGCCTGCTGCCTCCTGAGATCACTGTGGTCACTGGCCCTGATCGCCATTACTGTGCCTGCTGCCTCCTGAGATCACTGTGGTCACTGGCCCTGATCGCCATTACTGTGCCTGCTGCCTCCTGAGATCACTGTGGTCACTGGCCCTGATCGCCATTACTGTGCCTGCTGCCTCCTAAGATCACTGTGGTCACTGGCCCTGATTGTCATTACTCTGGCTACTGCCTCCTGTATAGTCACTGTGGTCACTGGCCCTGATTGTCATTATTCTGCTGTGGTGCCTCCTGTGTGATCACTGTGGTCACTGGCCCTGATTGTCATTATTCTGCCTGTGGTTCCTCTTTTGTGATCCCTGAGGTCACTGGCCCTGATCACTATTAGGGTACCATCACACCAGGACATATCGCCGCCATTTTCACAAGGCGATGCAGGGGCGTGGCCTATCGCCGCCGAGAGCGCCGCTGCGTCGCCTAGTGTAAAGAGGCGATGTCGGAACTAAAAATCGCCTTAGAGTGGTTGCTTGGTTTCCCAGCAGTGCTCTGAAACCAGGTGAGCACTCTGGGGCAATGTGTACACATCGCCCCATGTAACATGGTGATCGCCGATGTTATAAGCGATGGGAGCCATAGGTTCCCATGTTACAGGATTGCCC
Source organism: Allobates femoralis (assembly GCA_033576535.1). Taxonomy (NCBI): domain Eukaryota; kingdom Metazoa; phylum Chordata; class Amphibia; order Anura; family Aromobatidae; genus Allobates; species Allobates femoralis. The sequence continues at coordinate 305,294,532 of JARQOC010000004.1, forward strand.
CTGGGGTTTGTGGACACCCCAGCGGCGATGGCACCTGTAACATCGCCGGTGCGTCGCCGGAGGTATCGCCGTGTGTAAACACGCAACAGTGATGCTGGCGGGGCACCAAAAACGTGCGCGCCCCCGAGCATCGCCGGCGATATCTCCAGCGATATGTCCTGGTGTGACGGTACCCTTATTCTGCCTATTGCTTCCTGGGAGATCTCGGGGTATCGGACACGGCACATTATCTGACCAGTAGAAGTTACTGTAGATGCAGTGTTCTCAATAATAACTTTAGATAGAATCACTAACTATTTACCAATCACTATTTACACATAATATGGAAATTACATTGCCCAGTGGTCATCAGATGTCTGCACCTTATTTCAAGGTCTGTCTTGTCTCAGTAACACTTCAATCAAACTTCTTACACATTACTATGAGATGTCAGACGTTTTCTGAAATAAGTTACACTTTACAATGCTAAGTCACTTCTGATTGTCATTCACTGGAGAAGCCAATAGTGGCAGATCACTTTTGTTTCTATTTTTATAGCATAAGGAATTCATTATTATAGAGAATGAAATACTATTTACATGATTAAAAACTTTAGGAGGTTTTCCACTACTGTGATATTGATGAACTATCCCCGGGATAAGTCATCCATATTAAATCGGTTTGGGTTCTGACTCTCTGCAGTCAGCTGTTATTAGTTCTGGCAGTGTGGTGTACTGAACAGAACATCACTGATCCGTACACAGTATAGTGTCCTCTGCCTGATACCGCATATTAACCCCCGGACATGGTCAGAGGACTGTTCTGCTCAGTATACTGTCTACATCTGGGCAATGCTGGAGTGGGCGACCACTGGGAGGTTAGGATGCTGGTTGTCGGACCCCTCTGATCTGGTATTAACTAGTTTAATGGCGTTGTCTACCACTGGACAACCCCTGCTTAATGTCCTCAGAGCCTCCTTCTAAATGGAAACAGTGGATACTCCCATTTGGCAGCAGCTATGTTAGTGCCGCTGTTTACAGTGGGTCAGGTGACATTGAGGTGTCATGTGACTGAGGTAGCCAATCGGCAGCCACTGATCAGTTGTAGCTCATCAATATTCCATGTAAACAATGTCGCAATGGTGCTGGAACAAAGCTGTTGCGGTATATGAGTATCTGTCATCTTAACTTTGTAGTTGGACCCTGCAGTGACTAATGGCCACTTTACATGTCCCGATATCGGCGTCCAACTCCGATAAAAATTCACGTGGTTCGGCCGTTGCTGCCGATATCGTTCGTGCGTTGTGTGGTGTAAATGTCCAATGCGATGCAAGAACGATGCCAAAACGATATCGGGGAAAAAATGAGCAGGCTCTCCAACGGCCCGATATTGGACAGACGATGTGGCAGGATCGTGCTGTGTGACAGCCCAACAACGATCTGGAGAGCAACTTCCCCTATTCTCTCCCATGTTAAATGGTCGTTCCTGGGTCGCCTGTACAAGGGGGCGTACACATCGCAGTTGCATTGCCTGCCGATATCGCCCTGTGTAACAGCTCCTATGCGATCTTGGAATTCTGCCCAAAAAATGAGCGCTCCCGCGTCATTGTATCCAACATCGGCCTGATGTTGGGACGTGTAAAGTGGCCATAATAATTGTTGCCTGGTAATGACAGCCTCCTTAAGGAAAGGTCCAAGACTCTACCACTTTAGTTTTATTTGTCCAGTACCTTTTTGGTTTTATATGGCCATGAACTCCTTGGTGATTTCCTATCAGCTGTATAGTCTAACTAGTCTTTACTTGTGATACTTCTCCAATATGTTCATCGTCCTGCTTTGTATTTCAGATGTCGCTGTTCTTACCGTCCATAATCATGAATCTTAGTAAAGTCGTTTCCTGAGCGATAACCGTGCATCCGGCAAGATGAGCAGCATCACTCAGCTCTTTGGTGACCTGTGCGACTCACACTTGAGAGGATTCCCATGGAAAACCAGTTTGGGGGTTAGGAGCCAAAGCAAGAAGAAAACCAAACAGCGCTTTAAGAGGTTGGCCTATGACGCTCTCTTTATCCACTTGTACCAAGAAGAAACTCTGAAGCTGCAGTCCAAAACGACCAAACTGCCTGTGAAAAATAAAATGTTAATGCTGTCTTTTAATTTGCGCATTAGTGGCATGAATGGAGAGGCAGATCGTCTAGAGGAGCTGCTGGAACAAGTGGAAAAGTCAAGTGCTGAACATTCCTCAAACCTGTGTGCCGTATTAGAGCTGTTAGTGGATCTCGCAGGCACCGGTCCTCCCCAGATCCTTCCACCAAAACGAGACCTCTTTCAGAACAACAAATACGTAGGCAGAAAGCCTCAGTATCAGGGCTATGACTATTATGATGTGAGTGTATTTGAGGCTGACATTGGGTCATTCTTGGCTTACCAAGAGTGTGAAATAAGCAACACCATCAACAATACCCTCCAGATCATGGAGGCTCCGCCGGGCACTGGTCTTCCCGCCATAGGCATGTTTTCCCAGAACTTTTCAACTACTGACAAGTTTGAGAAGGAAACTCGCGTTTCACTTTTTGGGGCCCTTGCCCACACTCGAACAAACGATATGGATATTAAGTTGGATCTGCCTCCGGTACCGGACAGTGCTGACCTGTCGGGATTGGCCATAAAAGTATGTATTTCTATGTGTGTATCCTGACATTCCTGTGGTTAATAATTAGAAACGCAACAAGATTGAATGAGTAATAAGGGAGGTGTTTCCAAAACACTACTCTCTGCTACTAAAGATCTTAATAGAAACAGGGTTGTCCTCTTCAAAGAATTACTCTTTGATATGTTCATAACAGAAATGTATGAAAATCTATGTTAAATTTGCCACAATCTTCAGCTTTCAGTTTTGGCTTTGGCAGTTATGACTTTTGGCTAGTTCTCAACATCATCGACCCTGTGTGTGAAGGGGACTGGATGATTGTTCATTTCAACACCTAAGCCAGCTTCCCTCTCTGTCTGTAACATCGCTGGAAAAAGGGGGCTGGCTAAGTTCGGCCTTCACACACAGCCTAGCGTATTACTACGTTCTAGACCTATATTCTGAACAGATCTAAAAGTATTTGTATGTTGAATACCCACTTTTATTAGGAAGTGGAGACCTTCTCTGCATTACACAGCACAAGCCTGGCTGCCAAAACCGCTTCTCCTGCCACTATAGGCCTCATGAGGACATCCGTTTTCTGTATGAATGTCCATCTGAATCAGTTTAGGGGCATCATTTCCATCAGTGGGTCTGGGAATAGTAGTGTTGTGAAGATACAGCTAGGATTCGTATAGGAGCTGTGGCCTGGGGAATAATTGGAGGAGCTCCCATTAAAATAAACCTGCTGCAGTGAATGTTTCTATAACACTGGGGAACAATTTGAAAAAAATGTTCTGTTGAGTTAGGTTTTTGAGCTGATTCATACTAAAATTGGCATGCTGATTCCAAAAATGTAGTCAGTTTTTTTCTAGCACGTCAAGTTTTTCCTCCACAACTTACCTGCCAGAGATGCACAATTGCACTGATATCTGTAATAAGACTTGTTATCTGATTACAATTCGACTCATATAGAGCTATATGATATATGATAGTATTAAAAAACATATTTGTCATGCCTATTTCTTATATATTTCATTTTTTGTTCATATTTGTACTATTTAAAAAAAAACAAACACTTTTTAGGTACAGTAATTTACATATTTTTGAGAAGACAAAAATCCTATAGTTCAAAAACTTGACGTGATAGAGAAAAACTGAGATCATTTCTGGATTCAGCATCCAAAAATTAATTAAGAACAGTTGTCTGACCTAACTCCTAAAAAATTGTGTTCCCCAGTGTTATTGAAAGAAGAAGGCGGCACTCATTGGACCAGTGAAGACAGGTTTCTTTATTCCAGTCGCAGTATTACATCAGGTGAAGGGTGCGGGGAGGGAGGTGCAGGGATCCCTGCACTTCCCTCCTCGCACCCTCCACCTGATGTAATACTGCGACTGGAATAAAGAAACCTGTCTTCACCGGTCCAATGAGTGCCGCCTTCTTCTTTCTTTTTGGATAAAAATGACTATGTCCTACGGCTGAGCAACGCTGGACCTGGTTCTGTGCCACAATTTCAACTGCAGCAATATAAGGTCAGTGCCCGGTTTTCCTTCTACATTCAAAGTTTCTATAATTGAGACTGTAGAAGGGCCATGTAGGTAATATCTTATAATATAAGGTTCTTGATGTATTTGTTATCTGTGGTGTCCCAATGTTCTTGTCCCTAGGTCCCGCAGAGCATTGATCAATCTGAAGATGAAGGCTTTCAGTCTGCATCCAACATGACTCCTGATTCTCAGTCCGAGCCGAGCATGACACCTGAAATTGATCTGTGGGAGGCCATTCTCACGTATGGTCCAAGTAAACGCCGCTGTTGGGAAAGAATAGGATTGTAAGCTACTCGTGTTTTTAAAGCTCTTCTTTTGGGTTTCTGAATCCACTCCATTAAACAGCATTGTTCTGCATTAGATTTCATGTTTTGCTTCCCAGTCAAAGGAGTGTGACCCTACACATCGTGCAGTCAGTCCTGACAGTGCCAGGCTATGGCACACACCCTTTTGACAAGAACAATTGTAACATCCAGTTTCAAAGTATTTAGAATGTTCTAGTAGAATAACAGAACTATACAATAGAGGATGCTCCGGAATACTTGTTTTAATGGGATTGGACACTACTTTTGGAATTGATGGTTTGTCTTTCTAATAGGCCATTAGAATATGATTGATGGTGGTGCGCCATTTGACACCCCACCGATCAGCTGTATAGAAGTTCTCAGGTGCTGCCAGAACACTGCCATTTCTATAGGGGGCGCGGTTGGTTACGCAGATTCACCCTTTATTCAAACCAATAGGAGGTAGATCTGCAGTACACTTCCACTGCCACTACAGTTTTGATGGAGATGCTGTGTATCAGAAACATACAAGAAGTTCCATCCCCCACCTGTAATAGCTGGTTGGGGGTGCTGAGATATTGACGGCCTAGCCCAAGAATAGACCATCAATAAGAGTAATGGCTATCATCTTGAATGACAAATACAGTTATTCAATAGATATAAAAATCATGCCAGGAGAGGTGACATCTCTTTAAATTCATACTTACGTTCCAGCGTCCTTTTACTTTGCTCTTGAATGCTGTAATTAAACTGTGATAATAATAATCTTTATATAGCACCAACATATTCTGAAGCGCTTTACAATTCAGTGGTTCATATGCAAACAGTCATAAGTTACAGTTATAAAAAATACAATAATAAAATAATAAAAGCAAAAATAACGACGACCCTGCTCATAAGAGCTTACAATCTACAATGAGGCGAGGGTGACACAAAGTGCAGGGCTTATTTTTTGTCATTAATAATTTTTATTAATAAACTTATCACACAGAGTCGAGTACACATGTATACATAACTCAGGGGACACTGTCCCAACAAGGGAAGGGAGGGAGGGGGGAAAGGATGAGGGCGCAAATGGGAGCCATTGGGGAATGGGGAAGATTCAGGGTATATGCAAAGTTCAGTTCTCAGATTGTACAGGGCTTATTTACAATGATGGTCCAGCCAACTAAAAGAAATGGGGGGATAAAAGCTGTATGAGCCGTCACCAACCAATCTGTGTGGAGCTTTTGGGTGCACTTGAGTTTGACGTAGAGTTATGTTCAGAGTAATAATGAATGAGGTATATACGGTACTGGTGCATCTCAATGAATTAGAATCATCACAAATCAATGTAATATTGCCATGTTTCAGGGTATTTCTGGGAGCCCTGAAACACATTGACTACTAAATCAATATTACATTCACCGTTTGATGTCTCATTGAATATGGCAGTGCAGTTTTTAACCCTTCATCCTCCCTACTTTAATTTTCTGAGATAACGACCTTTGGGTTTTCATTAGCTGTAAGTCATAATCATTAACATAAAAAAAAACCACTTGAAATAGATCACTCTGTTTGTAATGACTCTATACAATATATGTGTTTCACTTTTTGTATTGGATTACTGAAGTAAATTAACTTTTTGATGATATTCTAATTCATTGAGATGCACTTGTATCATGGAGTTTGATTAGGGAATGTGATAGGCCGCCCTAAAAAGATGTATTTTTAGGGAACACCTACAACTGTTTCAGATGTTTTTAGTCCTAATTTCTTGGGGTATCGCATTCCAGAGAATTGGTGCAGCTCAGGAGAAGCTGGGAGTGGGAGGTACGGATTAGTGCGAATGTTAGTCGAAAGTCACTTGCGGAGCGTAGATAACAGGTAGGGTGATAGATATGAGGGTGTAGATGTAGGGGGCCGCTGCACTGTGAAGAGCTTTGTGGGTGTATTGAAGCTATTTAAGTTGGATCCTATAATGTATGGGCAGCCAGTGTAATGACTGGCACAGAGCATGAGCATCCAAGTAATTATTAGCTAGATAAGTGACCCTGGCTGCTGCATTAAGTTTGGACTGGAGAAGGGAAAGTCTAGTGAGAGGGAGGCTAATTAATAGAGAATTACAATAATCCAGGCAGGAGTGGATCAGGGTCACAGTTAGAGTCTGTCTTTTCCAAGTTAAGAAAGGTGCAGATTCTAGAGATGTTCTTCAGGAGCGTGTGAGAGATTATATAAAGGAGGTGAAGGAAAGAGGGTACTTCTGAGAGTGTCCTGCTGCGGTCCTGACCTATCAGCGGCTGCAGCTGTGTGCGGCTGCACACTGGACCGGAGGGCATATTAGCCCTCCAGTTCTTTGCGCTGATCCAGTCCGGGGCTGTCAGGTTCATCCCTGACAGCCCCGGACCAGATCACACCGCAGTGTGAAGGTGCCTTAAGAGAGTTAGTCAGATAATAGTTGTGAATGTAAGGAAGCTTGTTGCATACAGACTGTGGATTCCAGAGCACAAATAAAGGGGTTTTCCCACAAACAAAGTTCATTTTAATCAGTAGATTAATTTCCACAATTGGATATGTTTAAAACAAATGTTCCTGTGCTGAGATAATATTAATTGTTTTTAAACCCAACCAGTTGTGGAAAGTATTTATTATTATTCTAAGATCTATTGATTGAAATTAACTTTAACCCCTTCCCGACCCGTGATGCAGCATATGCGTCATGAAAACAAGTTCGTTCCCGACCTTGGACGCATATGCTGTGTCATCGCGGGTTTCCCTTCCTGCGGCTCTATTAACCACGGTCACTAAGGGGTTAATAGAGCCGCAGGTACGGAAGGACCTACACTGTACCCCGGGGGGGTTGGGGGGGGTGGCTTAGACCCCCCGGGGCTAGGACCGCTCCGATTGGCAGTTCAAAAGTGAAAGTGCCAATCGGAGTGAATGTAATATCTCACCAATGAAACATGGTGAGATATTACAATCCAGCCAAGGCCTGATGCTGGATAGCATCAGGCATTGGCTGGAGTAGGGGTCCTGTGTCACCCCACCCCCTCAGATTTGATTGGAGAGAGCGTCTCCCTCCAATCAGATGTGGGGGCGGCATGACAGGCGGGTCCCCTCCCTCCTAAGCCGCCGCAATTGTGCCGCCGATCCCGGGCCATTCTGCTCTCTCCCCTGGCTGCCAATGTGCCCCCCTGCCCTTCGGATCTCCCCCCCCCCCCCCTGCCCTCTGGATCTCCCCCCCTGCCCTCCGGTGTTCCCCCCCGCTTTCCGGTGATCACCGCTGCTCCTTCAGTTCTCCCCTTCCCGCTCCAGGCCTCTCACCTGTCTTCTTTCTTCTCCCTCTGTCCTCCGGTTTTCTCCTTCTGTCCTCCGGTCTTCCCCCGCTCTGCTCTGGGTCTTCTCTGCGCTGTCCTCTTCCTGCCGCCGTCATGCTGCTTCTGTCGGCTCCTCTGCACACTCATCTCCCAGCATGGAGATGAGGGTGCAGAGGAGCAGTGTCACAGCCAGGGCACAGCATCTGTGTAATTGCTGTGCCATGGCTCTGTGTTAACCCCCTAAGTGCTGTGATCGCATGGATTCCATGGTGATTGGATCTACTATCGCCAGAGAATACAACAAGGGAGCACTTGATCCCTTGTTGTAGTCTCTGGGATCAGCGTCATGGTGCACAGTATGGCAGATCATTGCCATACAGTGCACCATGACACTGATCCCAGAGACTACAACAAGGGAGCACTTGATCCCTTGTTGTAGTCTCTGGGATCAGCGTCATGGTGCACAGTATGGCAGATCATTGCCATACAGTGCACCATGACACTGATCCCAGAGACTACAATAAGGGATCAACTGTCCTCTTGTTGTAGTCTCTGGGATCAGCGTCATGGTGTATGGTATGGCAATGATGTGCCATACCGTGCACCATGACGCTGATCCCAGAGACTACAACAAGAGGGCACTTGATCCCTTGTTGTAGTTTCTGGGATCAGCGTCATGGTGCACAGTATGGCAGATCATTGCCAAACAGTGCACCATGACACTGATCCCAGAGACTACAATAAGGGATCAACTGTCCTCTTGTTGTAGTCTCTGGGATCAGCGTCATGGTGCATGGTATGGCAATGATGTGCCATACTGTGCACCATGACGCTGATCCCAGAGACTACAACAACGGTGCACTTGATCCCTTGTAGTCTTTGGGGTCACATAGATTGTGCACTGCATGGCAATGATCTGCGATACCGTGCACCATGACGCTGATCCCAGAGACTACAACAAGAGGACACTTGATCCCTTGCTGCAGTGTCTGGATGTAGCATAGGCGATCGAGCGTCGTGGGACCTTCGTTGTGGACTACGTCGGAGGCGATCGAGCATCGTGGGACCTTCGTTGTGGACTACATCGGATCTTTTTATAATAAAGATGGAGTCTGAATTTTGTTTTGTTTTTTTTCCTCAAATAAAAGATTTTTCTCTGTGTGTATTTTTTGACTATTTACTAGGGTGACAGGACAATTGTGTACAAGATAATTGTGTACGGACAATTGTGTACAGACAATTGTGTACAGGCCAATTGTGTCCAAGGACAATTGTGTACAATGACAATTGTGTACAGGGCAATTGTGTACAAGGCAATTGTGTACAAGGCAATTGTGTACGGACAATTGTGTACAAGGCAATTGTGTACGGACAATTGTGTACAAGGCAATTGTGTACGGACAATTGTGTACAAGGCAATTGTGTACGGACAATTGTGTACGGACAATTGTGTACAGACAATTGTGTACAAGTGTGTACAAGGCAATTGTGTACGGACAATTGTGTACAAGGCAATTGTGTATGGACAATTGTGTACAAGGCAATTGTGTACGGACAATTGTGTACGGACAATTGTGTACAGACAATTGTGTACAAGTGTGTACAAGGCAATTGTGTACGGACAATTGTGTACGGACAATTGTGTACAAGGCAATTGTGTACGGACAATTGTGTACAAGGCAATTGTGTACGGACAATTGTGTACAAGGCAATTGTGTACGGACAATTGTGTACAAGGCAATTGTGTACGGACAATTGTGTACGGACAATTGTGTACAGACAATTGTGTACAAGTGTGTACAAGGCAATTGTGTACGGACAATTGTGTACGGACAATTGTGTACAAGGCAATTGTGTACGGACAATTGTGTACGGACAATTGTGTACAGACAATTGTGTACAAGTGTGTACAAGGCAATTGTGTACGGACAATTGTGTACGGACAATTGTGTACGGACAATTGTGTACAAGGCAATTGTGTACGGACAATTGTGTACAAGGCAATTGTGTGACGGACAATTGTGTACGGACAATTGTGTACAAGGCAATTGTGTACGGACAATTGTGTACAAGGCAATTGTGTACGGACAATTGTGTACGGACAATTGTGTACAGACAATTGTGTACAAGTGTGTACAAGGCAATTGTGTACGGACAATATTGTGTACAAGGCAATTATTTGTGTACAGGCCACTTGTACAGGCCACTTTCACAATGACGCTTACTTTCAGTTTCATTACTCACCCCTTGCAACTTTCACCATGACTTTTACTATGAGCAAGTCTGAAAAAGACAAAGATGTCCTTAGGCTTGGGGGACACGAGTATATCCTGCACAGGACACGTGATGACAGCATCAAAGAATGGCGGTGCAGGCAAGTCAACAAATTCAAGTGTCCCGCACGCATGCACACATCTGGAGCCGCGATTGTTAAACAGCCGACTGAGCACAGTCACTCTGCAGATCCAGTTCAAGCTGAAGCCAGAGCTACAATGGCTGCTCTGAGGCAAGAAGCAATCAGCTCTCAAGCATCTACTAGAAGCATTGTTGGACAGGTTCTTCGAGACAGGTCTGATGACGTGTTGTCTCGAATGCCCAAGCGAAGTGACGTTGAGCGAAATACACGTCGGGTCAGGCAGCGAGCAAACACCATGCTGACTCCTCCTCAAAGCATCAATTTTGCTATCCCCCAGGAATACAGCGACATCATTTTATATGACTCTGCAAGAGATGACCCCCACAGGATTCTTGCCATTGGTAGCAATGAACTGTTGCCTTATTTCGAAAGAGGAGAGACATGGTTTGGCGATGGAACGTTCAAGGTGGTGCCAACCATGTTCTTTCAGCTGTATTCTCTCCATGCAAAAGTCGGCAACTCCTATCCTCCCCTGATCTACTGCCTGCTGCCAAACAAGACTGGTCCAACCTATCGTCGAATGATCACGGCGCTCAAAGGGTTGATGCCAGGTGCAAATCCCCAGAAAATTCTTCTTGACTTTGAGATGGCAGCAATGTCAGCTTTCCAAGATGAGTTTCCAGCTGCAGCGATTTCTGGCTGCTTCTTTCATCTGAGCCAGTCCATTATTCGAAAGGTCAATGAGCTGGGCCTAAAGGCTGAATTTGAGGCTGAGGATGGAGAGTTCAATCTCAAGGTAAAATCTTTGGCCTCCTTGGCGTTTGTCCCACCAGCCGAAGTAAGTGCAAGGTATGACGAACTAGCCCAAATCTTCCCTGATGATGATGCTACCAATCAGCTCCTCTCCTACTTTGAGCATACCTACGTTAGGGGGCCAGGAGTAGGTGGACGCTTTCGAAACGCAAGGTTTACTCCAGAGGTCTGGAATCATTATGCTGACGCTTTGGCCTCTGCCCCCAAGACCACGAATTGCTGCGAGGGGTTTCATAACGCCTTACAAGCACTCTTTCTTTGTGCTCATCCTACCGTGTGGAAACTGTTCAACGGACTCATTAGTGACATGGCAATTCATAGACTTACAGCCCAGAATGCTGAGGTACTGAATGTTGAGCATCCACGAAGCAAGTATGTCCAGCTAGCTGAACGACTGCGTGTGAAAGTGGCTGATTATCACAATCAAGGAGACAAGCTGCGGTATCTACGAGCGATCAGCAACATGCAGGCACGATAGACAAGACCAGCAATATTTGTAGAATAAGAATAGAAGAAGCTTTGAAACTGTTATTCAATAAGCAATCTTACGTTAAAATCAATGATGAATAAAGTATTTCCTTTTTTTGGACGTTTAATTTTTTGTTTTCCCTATACTTGTCTGTAAATAATCGTCCGTACACACTTGTCCGTACACAATTGCGTTGTACACAATTGTCCGTACACAATTGCCTTGTACACACTTGTACACAATTGTCTGTACACAATTGTCCGTACACAATTGTCCGTACACAATTGCCTTGTACACAATTGTCCGTACACAATTGCCTTGTACACAATTGTCCGTACACAATTGTCCGTACACAATTGCCTTGTACACAATTGTCCGTACACAATTGCCTTGTACACAATTGTCCGTACACAATTGCCTTGTACACAATTGTCCGTACACAATTGTCCGTACACAATTGTCCGTACACAATTGCCTTGTACACAATTGTCCGTACACAATTGCCTTGTACACAATTGCCTTGTACACAATTGCCCTGTACACAATTGTCCTTGTACACAATTGTCCTTGGACACAATTGGCCTGTACACAATTGTCTGTACACAATTGTCCGTACACAATTATCTTGTACACAATTATCATGGAACCATTTACTAGAGATTCCTAATGGTCGGGTCTAACATTGGCCCGACATTATGAATTTCGGGCTTAGTGCCAGCTGCCAATAAAAAAGCTGGCATTAACCCCTTTATTAGCCAGTTTGCCACCGGCACCAGGGCAACTGGAAGAGTCTGGGTACAGCGCCAGAAAATGGTGCTTCAATGAATGCGCCATTTTCTGGGGCGGTTGTGGGCTGCAATTCGCAGCGTGGGGGGCCCAGGACGCTTGGGCCTCTCCATGCTGTGGATTCCAGCCCCCAGCTGCCTAGTTGTACCTGGCTGGACCAAAAATATGGCGGAGCCCCACGTAATTTTTTTTTTCTCTAGAATTAGTTCTAGAAATAAAAAAAAATGGCCTTTGCTGTATGTTTGGTTGCCAGCCAGGTACAACTTGGCAGCTGGGGGGCTGCAATCCTCAGCGTGGAGAGACCCAAACGCGGGCCCACCACGCTGCAAATTGCAATCCACAGCCACCCCAGAAAATAGCGCATTCATTAGAGGCGCCATTTTCTGGTGCTATACCCCAACTCTTCCAGTTGCCCTTGTGCTGGTGGCAATACTGGTGGCACGTAGGTTCTCCATACGTGGCATGGTGTCCGCTAACAATTAGCTCCAATTATTAGTGGACAAAATGTCATGTATGGAGAGCCCTTTCCTGGGTGCCTGTACATTGGAGCTCCCCCACAAGTGACCCCATTTTGGAAACTAGACCCCCTAAGGCACTTAGCTAGATGCATAGAGAGCACTTTGAACCCCCAGGTGCTTCACAAATTAGTCCGTAAAAGGGAAAAAAAAAAGATTTTTGTGAAAAAAAAAAAAAGTAATTTTTCATTTTTACGGATCAATTTGTGAAGCACCTGGGGATCAAAGTGCTCACTATGCATGTAGATAAGTTCCTTGGTGGGTCTAGTTTCCAAAATGGGGTAACTTGTGGGGAGCTCCAATGTTTAGGCACACAGGAGCTCTCCATACATGACATAGTGTCTGCTAACAATTTCAGTTAGCGGACACCATGTTGCGTATGGAGAGCTCCTGTGTGCCTAAACATTGGAGCTCCCCCACAAGTGACCCCATTTTACAAACTAGACCCCCCAAGGAACGTATCTAGATGCATAGTTAGCACTTTCAACCCCCAGGTGCTTCACAAATTGATCTGCAATAAGGAAAAAGTATTTTTTTTTCACAAACATTTTCTTTTTTCCTTATTACGGATCAATTTGTGAAGCGCCTGGGGGTCCATAGTGATCACTATGCATCTAGATATGTTCCCTGGGGGGTCTTGTTTCCAAAATGGGGTCACTTGTGGGGGAGCTCCAATGTTTAGGCACACAGGAGCTCTCCGAACGTGACATGGTGGCCGCTAACAATTTGATTTGAAAATCTGCTCAAATTGTTAGCGGACACCAGGTTGCATTTGGCGAGCACCTGTGTGCCTAAACATTGGAGCTTCGCCACAAGTGACACCATTTTGGAAACTAGACCACCCAGGGAACTTATCTAGATGCATAGTAAGCACTTTGAACCCCCCAGGTGCTTCACAAATTAATCCGTAAAAATGAAAAAAAAAATTTTTGTGGAAAAAAAAAAAAGTACTTTTTCATTTTTATGGATCAATTTGTGAAGCACCTGGGGGTTCAAAGTGCTCACTATGCATCTAGATAAGTTCCTCAGGAGGTCTAGTTTCCAAAATGGGGTCACTTGTGAGGGAGCTCCAATGTTTAGGCACACAGGGGCTCTCCAAACATGACATGGTGTCCGCTAACTATTTGAATGGAAAATCTGCTCAAATTGTTAGCGAACACCATGTCGCGTTTGGAGAGCTCCTGTGTGCCTAAACATTGGAGCTCTCCCACAAGTGACCCCATTTTGGAAACTAGACCCCCCCAAGGAACTTATCTAGATGGGTGGTGAGCACTTTGAATCCCCAGGTGTTTCACAAATTGATCCGTAAAAATGAAAAAGTACTTTTTTTTCACAAAAAAGTTCTTTTAGCCTAATTTGTTTCATTTTCACATGGGCAACAGGGTAAAATGCATCCTAAAATTTGTTGGGCAATATCTCCTGAGTACACCCGATACCTTATATGTGGTCATAAACCACTGTTTGGGCGCACGGCAGGGCTCAGAAGGGAAGGAACGCCATTTCACTTTTTGAATGAAAAATTGGCTCCAAAAGTCAAATTGCGCTCCTTCCCTTCCAAGTACTACTGTGTGCCCAAACAATGGTTTATGACCACATATGAGGTATCAGAGTACTCAGAAGACATTTCCCCACAAATTTTAGGATCCATTTTATCCTGTTGCCCATGTGAAAATGAAAGATCTGAGGCTAAAAGAACATTTTTGTTTGAAAAATTAAAATGTCCATGTTTTCCTTCCACATTGCTTTAGTTCTTGTGAAGCACCTGAAGGGTAAATAATCTTCTTGAATGTGGTTTTGAGTAGGTTGAGGGGTGCAGTTTTTGGAATGGTGTAACTTTTGGGTGTTTTCTATCGTGCACCCCTCAAAGTGACCTCAAATGTGATGTGGTCACTAAAAAAAAATGGTTTTGTAAATTTTGCTGGAAAAATGAGAAATTGCTGATGAACTTTGAACCCTTATAACTTCCTCACAAAAAAAATTTTATTTTTCAAAGATTGTGCTGATGTAAAGTAGATATGTGGGAAATGTTATTTGTTAACTATTTTGTGTCACATATCTCTCTGGTTTAGCAGAATAAAAATTAAAAATTTGAAAATTGCAAAATTTTTAAAATTTATACCAAATTTTTGATTTTTTTCACAAATAAACACAAAAATTATCGACCTAAATTTACCACTAACATGAAGCCCAATATGTTACGAAAAAACAATCTCAGAATTGCTAGGATCCATTGAAGCATTGTAGAGTTATAACCTCATAAAGGGACAATGGTCAGAATTGACAAAAATGCCAAGGTCTTTAGGGTCAGAATAGGCTGGGTCATGAAGGGGTTAAAATTAGCTTAGGTCATGGGAAAACCCCTTTAAGAGTGAATTGAAGGTGTATAACTAATGTTAATAAGGTTAGCAGGTTTCTCTATGTGGTGAGTGAGGGTTTGAAGTTGGCACAGGGTGGACCAGGATTAGGAGAGATATCACCTTAAAGTAGCTGAAGTGAAAAGAGTAGTAGCATGTAGTGTTTGGATTTGTGACATGGCTTATGATGCAATACCCTGGGACATGATGGACTGAGATTATTCAGCAAGGTGAAAAGAGCATGGGAGCTGTACGTGGGAAAGGGAAGGAGAGAGGGACTGATATGTATGAGGGGTCATTGAGGGGGCATGGAGTAGTGAATGTGGATGACAAAAGCAAATAGGAAGATGGACTTAGAAATAAAGGACATAGTTAAAAAAGAGAGTACAAAAGTGTGGGTTGTCTGACTCCTGCCCTAACTTCCTTTGAAGTACCGTATATACTCGTGTATAAGCCGACCCGTGTATAAGCCGACCCCCCTACTTTTGCCCCCAAAACCTGGGAAAATCTATTGACTCGCGTTATAAGCCGAGGGTGGACCCCAGCACAGGTATACAGCCCCCAGCAGTGGTATACAGGCCCCAGCAGTATGATATACAGCAGCCCCCAGTGGTATATACAGCAGCCCCAGTGGTATTGCAGCCCCTATATACAGCAGCCCCAGTGGTATTGCAGCCCCAGTGGTGTATACAGCAGCCCCTATATACAGCAGCCCCAGTGGTATTGCAGCCCCAGTGGTATTGCAGCCCCTATATACAGCAGCCCCAGTGGTATTGCAGCCCCTATATACAGCAGCCCCAGTGGTATTGCAGCCCCAGTGGTGTATACAGCAGCCCCTATATACAGCAGCCCCAGTGGTATTGCAGCCCCAGTGGTATTGCAGCCCCTATATACAGCAGCCCCAGTGGTATTGCAGCCCCAGTGGTATTGCAGCCCCTATATACAGCAGCCCCAGTGGTATTGCAGCCCCAGTGGTGTATACAGCAGCCCCTATATACAGCAGCCCCAGTGGTATTGCAGCCCCTGTATACAGCAGCCCCAGTGGTATTGCAGCCCCAGTGGTGTATACAGCAGCCCCTATATACAGCAGCCCCAGTGGTATTGCAGCCCCAGTGGTATTGCAGCCCCTATATACAGCAGCCCCAGTGGTATTGCAGCCCCTATATACAGCAGCCCCAGTGGTATTGCAGCCCCAGTGGTGTATACAGCAGCCCCTATATACAGCAGCCCCAGTGGTATTGCAGCCCCAGTGGTATTGCAGCCCCTATATACAGCAGCCCCAGTGGTATTGCAGCCCCTATATACAGCAGCCCCAGTGGTATTGCAGCCCCAGTGGTGTATACAGCAGCCCCTATATACAGCAGCCCCAGTGGTATTGCAGCCCCAGTGGTATTGCAGCCCCTGTATACAGCAGCCCCAGTGGTATTGCAGCCCCAGTGGTGTATACAGCAGCCCCTATATACAGCAGCCCCAGTGGTATTGCAGCCCCAGTGGTATTGCAGCCCCTATATACAGCAGCCCCAGTGGTATTACAGCCCCAGTGGTAGTATACAGCCCCTGTATACAGCAGCCCCAGTGGTATTGCAGCCCCAGTGGTACTGCAGCCCCTATATACAGCAGCCCCAGTGGTATTACAGCCCCAGTGGTAGTATACAGCCCCTGTATACAGCAGCCCCAGTGGTATTGCAGCCCCAGTGGTACTGCAGCCCCTATATACAGCAGCCCCAGTGGTATTGCAGCCCCAGTGGTAGTATACAGCCCCTGTATACAGCAGCCCCAGTGGTATTGCAGCCCCAGTGGTACTGCAGCCCCTATATACAGCAGCCCCAGTGGTATTGCAGCCCCAGTGGTAGTATACAGCCCCTGTATACAGCAGCCCCAGTGGTACTGCAGCCCCTATATACAGCAGCCCCAGTGGTATTGCAGCCCCAGTGGTAGTATACAGCCCCAGTGTAGTATCCAGCAGCCCCAGTAGTAATAAACAGCCCCCCCTCCTTATCACGTCCCCCCCAGGCTGCGGCAGCTGTGAAAATAACAAACACTGTATACATCACCTTCCGACGCAGCTCTCCGCTCCTCCGGTCCTCTGCCCTCCGCTCGCCGGCTTCTTCTTCCTTGATGTGCCGACTTCTGTGACCGCGCGCAGGAAATGACGTCATCTCCTGCGCCCGGTCACATGACACCGGCACAACAAGGAAGAAGAAGCCGGCGAGCGGAGGGCAGAGGACCGGAGGAGCGGAGAGCTGCGTCGGAAGGTGATGTATACAGTGTTTGTTATTTTCACAGCTGCCGCAGCCTGGGGGGGACGTGATAAGGAGGGGGGGCTGTTTATTACTACCGGGGGACCCATATTAAGGAGGGGGGCTGTGCAGTGCAATATGCACGGCATCCCCCCGCCGCTGATGGACGGGGGGATGCCGTGCATATTCATTGCACTAATGAGGCGGCCCCACGTGACCGCATGCGGTCACCGCGGCCCCCTCCTGCCTCCTCCAGCCCCCGGTCACAGCCCCCCCCCCCAGCATACCGTATGACCCGTGTATAAGCCGAGGGGGGGACTTTTCAGCCCAATTTTTGGGCTGAAAAACTCGGCTTATACACGAGTATATACGGTAACTACAGGACACTTAGTCAACTGCCACTAAAGTAACTGCAAGACACTTAGTGACAAGGACACTTTGTGTAAGAGGACATGTACATGCACCCCTCAAACGTGCACCCCTTATGATGCATCTAGATTTATAGGGCCTACTATAGGATCAGGTAAGAGGGATTGTGGGAGGTCAGCTGGTTTAGGCTAGATCAACACACCAAGAGATAAATAGCTGATCTAAGGCGATTCAAACAGATCTAACACTATGCCTGACTCTTTCACCATCAGATTAAGCCTACAATAAGAAAATAAACAGTTATATATTGGTAAGTATTGAGTAGAATCAAACAGATGACATATAGCAGAGGTAAAAAGTGGAGATGTTATACCATGAAAATATATGCACCAGTACTATAGGTTACTTCACAGACATGCAAATTATGCTTCAGTCCTCCAGGTAAAAGAGAAGACCCCTACCTGACAGAAGCAGGGCGAGAAGCTTTTGATAAGATGTATAAAATTTATGAGGGGAATCTACAGATGCTCAGTAATACAATTCTGCAATCTCCAGTACATTTGATGCTTAAGGAATCGGAGCTGGTGAAGGATGTGCTCAATGTTCTAATTGGAGTTGTGTCTGCGACATTCTCCTTCAACCAGGTAGATCTGTGTTTTTTTCTAAGTATTTCACTTCTGTTTTCTGTATGTCTGCAAGGAAATTAACAATTGCAGTGTTATATAATCCATGTGAAGGTTGGCGTAAATGACTGTTTCTGAGATATTCTTTATTAGATTGTGAGTTATAAATGTAACACCTTTCCGAAGTTGGTTTTTCCAACATATGTTTTTTTTGTTTGCAGTCTACTCAGACCTTCATTGTTAAGCAGGGTATCTATATCTCTGGGACGTCCCCTGAAAACATAGGCAACCTGTTGGCACAAGTGGGAGACTATGGCACTTACTATACCAGACTGAGCAATTTCTCTCTGCAAAGAGGTCTTGATTTCTCCCAAAATAAAGGCCTTGTGTTCCAGGTAATAGTGATTTTTGGGTAATTCTGGTCACCAGACTTTTGTTCTAAAAGCAGCATATGTATTTTAGAAAAGACTGTATGAAAATTAAAGAAAATGCTATATCATTTTTATTTCATCCTACCTCAGTTACATTTATACATTTCCTTCTCTTTATTATGGTAAATTTAGCCATGTCATCTCCAGTCTGACAACCAGTCCACTACATGTGCTAAATGTGTAAACAGGACATCAGTCTCAGGATGACATTATCACCTATCACATTCCTCCTAGTAGCTATCCTTCTGCTGTGTACATTACATAGGATACACTTAGATCCTTCTTTAAAGATCACATATACAGTTGTGTGAAAAAGTGTGCGCCCCCTTCCTGATTTGTTATTCTTTGGCGTTATTTTGACACGTAAATGTTTCAGATCACCAAACAAATGTAAATAGTAGGCAAAGATAACACAAAATTCAATTTACAATTGAATGTCTTTATAATTAAGGGGAAAAGAAATCCAAACCTACAGGGCCCCGTGTCACAAAGTGATTTTCCCCCTTTAAAACATAAGTTAACTGTGGTTTATCACCTCTTTGGGAAGCTGAGTTCAATTTCCCTAGCCACACCCAGGCCTAATTACTTCCACACCTGTTCTCAATCAAAAATCATCTAAATAGGACCTGCCTGACAAAGTGAAGCAGACCAAAAGATCACCATAAGCTAGACATCATGCCGCGATCCAAAGAAATTCAGGAACTAATGACAAACAAAGTAATTGAGATCTGGAATAGGTTATAGAGCCATTTCTAAAGCTTTGGTATTCCATCAAACCAAAGTGAAAGCCATTTTCCACAAAAGGCGAAAACCTGGAACAGTGATGAACCTGCCCTGGTGAGGCCAACCAAGCAAAATTATCCCAAGAACACAGCAACGACTCATCCTATTGGTCACAAAAGACCCCACAACAGCATCCAAAGATCTGTAGGCCTCACTTGTCTCAGTTAAGGTCAGTGTTCATGACTCCACCATAAGGAAGAGACAGGGCAAAAATGGCCAGCATGGCAGAGTTCAAAGTCGAAAACCACTGCTGAGCAAAAAGAACATAGGCTCCTCTCAGTTTTGCAGAAGACATCTTGATGATCCCCAAGACTTTTCGCAGAATACTCTGGACAGAAGAGACAAAAGTTGAACTCTTTGGAAGCTGTATGTCCCATTGCACCTGACATAGAAGTAACACAGCATTCAAAGGAACATCATACCAACAAAAGTAAAATATGGTGGTTGTAGTGTGATGGTCTTGGGCTGTTTTGCTGATTCAGGACCTTGAAGACTTGCTGTAGTAAATGGAACCATGTATTTTGCTGTCTACCAACAAATCCTGAAGGACAATGTCCATCCATCTGTTTGTGATCTCAAGCTGAAGAACTCTTGGGTTATTAATAGGGCTGGGCGATTAATCGAATTAATTCGATTAATTCGCGCCCTGCTGTGGCCACGATTGTGGTTTTAACCACAATCGTTAAATTCGATTTAAAATGGCGTCCGGAGCGCTGTTTAGAAGCCAGCTGGATCTTCTAAACAGCGCTCCGGACGCCTAGCGGTAATCCCGAGTGTAACTCGGGGTTGACTTTCACTTTCAGAAGCGGTAACCCCGAGTCACACTCGGGATTACCTGCTGATGGTAACGCTGCCGAGGGTGAGGACTTGGTTTGGGGTCGGCTGAGCCCCTGCTGCTGATGAGCCCCCGGGAGGAAGGGGGGGTGCTGACACGTTCCCAGCACCGCCCGCCGCCGCCCCTGCAGCGGCCGCGGGAAGAGGACCGGAGGGGGGGCTCCGCCGACCCTGCTGTGCAGCCGAGGGATGAGGACCGGGGGATGTGCTGACAGGCCGAGCTGGCTGAGCCCGGCACAGCACCACCGCCGCCGCCTCTGCTGTGCAGCCGGGGGATGAGGACCGGGGGATGTTGCTGACAGGCCGAGCTGTCTAAATGTTTCCCGGGAACCGAGGTCAGTCACGATAGTTCCTATGTTGTTCTGGCATCCCCTGAGCTACCCGCCTTATATATTGATTAATGGCATAGAGAAGGTTACGTGGAGATGTGATAAGGCGAGGTAAAACGGGGAGAAGGCTGCTGTGGTGATGCGTGCTGTGGTGATGCGTGCTGTGGTGGTGCGTGCTGTGGTGGTGCGTGCTGTGGTGGTGCGTGCTGTGGTGATGCGTGCTGTGGTGATGCGTGCTGTGGTGATGCGTGCTGTGGTGCTGTGTGCTGTGGTGATGCGTGCTGTGGTGGTGCGTGCTGTGGTGATGCGTGCTGTGGTGGTGCGTGCTGTGGTGCTGTGGTGATGCGTGCTGTGGTGATGCGTGCTGTGGTGATGTGTGCTGTGGTGGTGCTTGCTGTGGTGATGCGTGCTGTGGTGATGCGTGCTGTGGTGGTGTGTGCTGTGGTGGTGTGTGCTGTGGGAAATGCAGGACATAGCTAAAGTAGATAATAACTGAAGGTAAAGGCAGTTTATAGTTGCTGTGTGACAGGAATTATACTCCAGGTCCTATATTCCATCCTCCTCCCTATATAGTCTATACCTGGGTCCTATATCTCTCCCCCTCCTTACAGATTATAGAATACCTGGGTGACTGGTCCTATATCCCCTCGCCCTCCTTACATATTCTATAATATACCTGTGTTCTATATCCCTCCCCTCCTTACAGATTATATACCTGTGCCCTATATCCCCTCATATATTCTATACCTGGGTCCTATATCTCTCCCCCTCCTTACAGATTATAGAATACCTGGGTGAACTGGTCCTATATCCCCTCGCCCTCCTTACATATTCTATAATATACCTGTGTTCTATATCCCTCCCCCTCCTTACAGATTATATACCTGTTCCCTATATCCCCTCATATATTCTATACCTGGGTCCTATATCTCTCCCCCTCCTTACAGATTATAGAATACCTGGGTGAACTGGTCCTATATCCCCTCGCCCTCCTTACATATTCTATAATATACCTGTGTTCTATATCCCTCCCCCTCCTTACAGATTATATACCTGTGCCCTATATCCCCTCATATATTCTATACCTGGGTCCTATATCGCCTCCCCATCTTTATATATTCTATACCTGGGTCCTATATCCCCTCCCCCTCATAGATTATATACCTGGGGGAACCTGCTCCGTTCAATAGATGCAGTCTCCTTAAAGTAATAGAAAATAGGAAAAAAAATCGAGATTTAAATCGAAAATCGTCCATAGGTTTAAATAAAATCGAGATTTTGATTTTTCCCAAAATCGCCCAGCCCTAGTTATTACATTCAAAATCCCAAGGATCGGACAAAGCAAGGGGACTTGAAAAACATTTAACTTTTAATGAACTAATTCATTTAAAAAATATCTTTTTAGAAAAAATACAGCAAGAAACATGTAGAAAACTATTATAGCCTTCTAGGAATTACATAAAGCTTACTAGTAGAGTGAGGTGCCTCTATAGCAGGGAGGGAGGACTATGCACACATTAAATAAATATATGGCAAGTAGTCTATAAATTTAAGAGGGCATAAATAGCAACTAGGTAATGCGCTAACTACAAAGGATTAGAACCGATAAATGAGGTGAAGCGCCTCAGAGTGCAATCACTTCATATATTCCATACACAAAAAAGAACAAATTCCCCCATACAAATACTACATAAACAGTGTCAGTGGGGTAGATACCAAATGTATAGTGAAACCTATCAAGGAGGTGTCCATATCAACCAGAATGTGGTTCACTCTCCCTCCAGCCCCTATGCGTGTTTCATACGCAGACTTCTTCAGGGGGGTAAATCCAGCACTTGGGTTATGCAGCAGGACAATGATCCAAAGTCCATCTCTGAATGGCTTAAGAAAAATAAAATTAAGACTTAGGAGCGACCTAGTCAAAGTCCTAACCCTAATTTGATTGAGATGCTTTTGCATGACCTTAAAAAGGAGGTTCATGCTTGGAAACCCTCCAATATGGTTAAATTACAACAATTCTGTAAAGATAAGTGGGACAAAATTCTTCCAAAGCATTGTAAAAGACTCATCGACAATTATCACAAACGGTTGATTGGTAAGTGTGGCTCAACCATGTATTAGGTGTAGGGGGCAATCACTTTTTCACACTGAGTCCTGTAGGTTTGGATTTCTTTTTCACTTAATAATAAACACCTTCAGTTATAAACTGCATTTTGTGTTTACTTGTGTTATCTTTTTCTAATATTTACATTTGTTTGGTGATCTGAAACATTGAAGTGTGGCAAACATACAAAAGAATAAGAAATCAGAAACACTTTATCACACTACTGCATATAGGAGAAAAAGTGAGCTTACCATGTCTGCATGTAATATATGCATCCTGGAACCATAGGTAGGTGTCAGATGCTGCTGGTCTGAAGCAGCAGAAACGTGAAGAATAGATTTTCAGCACAACCAACATTTTTAAAGGTTAAAAAGACTTGTTATATGTAATCAATTAACAACAGATTCAACATGATAGGAGCAAAACATGACGCATTTCAAAAACCCTTAATCATGGGTGTTTGTATATGCATCACATAGGATACAGTGGGACTGCTTCGTACATGAAATAGGATATACTGAGACTCTGCTGTATACAATGGCATGAAAATGTTTACCGCCCCTGATCAAAATTCCTTTTATTGGGAACACGTAAGCAAGTTGATGATGAAATGATCTCTAAAAGGTGTAAAGTTAAAGATGACATATTTCCTTTGTGTTTTAGGCAAAAACATATATATTTTCATCTTTTAACATTGTAAAAAACACAAAAACTGTAAATGGGCTGATGCAAATGTTTGGGCACCCTTGGAGATTTGTGTGCTCAGATAAGTTTGACCAAGATTTCATACTTTAATTACCTTGTTAGGGTTGTGGCTTGTTTAGGATCATTGAGAGGAAAGGCCAGGTGATGCAGATTTAACAGCTTTATAAAAACCCAGCCTCATCTAACCTTGTGCCAAAAATAAGCAGCCATTGGATCTTCTAAGTAGCTGCTAGCACTCTGAAAATGGTAAATACTCACAAAGCAGGAGGCAGCTATAGGAAGATTGCAGTTTTTTCTAGTTGCCCTTTTCTCAGTTCTAAATGTCAGTTAACCGGAATAGTGGAGGTCAAGATAAGGTCTGGAAGACCAAGCAAAATTTCAGTCAGAGCTGCTTGTAGGATTGCTAGAGAGGGAAATCAGAACTCCCTTCTTGACTGCAAAAGACCTTTAGAAAAATTTAGCAGACTCTGGAGTTGTGGTAAATTGTTCTACTGTTTAGAGACACCTGCACAAATACAGCCTTTATGGAAAAGTCATCAGAAGAAAACCTCCCCTGTGTCCTCACCATACAATTTAGCATCAGACGTATGCAAAAGAACATTGAAACAAGCCTGATGCATTTTGGAAACAAGTCCTATGGAACGATGAGATCATCATAGAACATTTTGGCCATAATGATCAAAGGTATGTGTGGAGAAAAAAAGGCACAGAATTTCAGGAAATTAACATCTCGTCAACCATTAACTCCTTCATGACCCATGACGTACAACGTCATGGGCCAGTTGCCGGTTTTTGATCTGAGCTCCGGTGCGGGGCTCACATCATTTTCCCCACATGTCAGCTGATCTCATCAGCTGAGATGTCGGGCTTACAGCACCGATCGGATCCAGGATCCGATCTGTGCTGTTAACCCTTTGGATCCCGCTGTCAATCACTGACCGCAGCATCCAAAGGTGCCGTGGCGGGGAACGCACACAATATTATCGCGGAATCTCCGGCACTCACGTGACAGCCCGAGGGCCTGGCTTGACCCTAGAAGCTGTCAAAGAGCACTTCCGGTGAGTGGTTGTTAAAGGGAACCTGTCACCCCAAATCACCCTTGTAAGCTGTAAATACATGTCCCTGAAGCATTACACTACAGTCCTACACATCCCCTTGTGGTGTTTTAGTTCAATATGAAAGTGCACTTTAGTCGTTTGCAAACTTACTAAATCCATGCCAGTGGGGCGTTCCCAAGCCTCCTTGTCTGCGAGGCGGTTCCCCTGTGTGCCGCTGTATTACGCCCTAATGGGCGTTTTTTCAAACTTTCTAGTGCGGGCACGATTCATAATCTCGTGCCCGCATCGTCACGGTCATGTGATGCCGTGACGCGTCATTTCCGGGCGGCTGGGTCGCTGCTGTCTGACGCGCACTGGCCAACTTCAGCGCATGCGCAGATCGCTTGCTGAAGTCGGCCGGTGCGCGTCAGACAGCAGCGACCCAGCCGCCCGGAAATGACGCGTCACGGCATCACATGACCGTGACGATGCGGGCACGAGATTATGAATCGTGCCCGCGCTAGAAAGTTTGAAAAAAACGCCCATTAGGGCGTAATACAGCGGCACACAGGGGAACCGCCTCGCAGACAAGGAGGCTTGGGAACGCCCCACTGGCATGGATTTAGTAAGTTTGCAAACGACTAAAGTGCACTTTCATATTGAACTAAAACACCACAAAGGGATGTGTAGGACTGTAGTGTAATGCTTCAGGGACATGTATTTACAGCTTACAAGGGTGATTTGGGGTGACAGGTTCCCTTTAAGCGCTGCCAACCACTCACAGTGCGCAATTCTAACAGATACCGATGTGCTGCAGCTCATCGGTATCTGTCAGAAGTGATCAGCCACTGCAGTGCTGTGGCGCTCTATGTGAAAACAAGAATTAATTACTAAATAAAGTTTGTAAAAATATGAGAAAAATAAAACATTAAAGTTCAAATGACCCCCTTTTCCCCATTCAAAATAAAAGTATTTTTTTTTTTTTTTTGTCAAACTTCAGAATTTTTTTTCACCACTTAGATACCAGTAAAGGTATACATGTTTGGTATCTGCAAACTCATACCGACCTGAGCCATCACACCGTCACGTCGGTTTTACCATATAGTGAACATGGCGACTGAAAAACCCAAAAAGCAAACGTGTCATTGCACTTTTCCTGCAATTTCACTGCACTTGAAATTTTTCCCATTTTCCTGTACACTATATGGTAAAATAAATTATTTCATCTTAAAGTACAACTCGTCCAGCAAAATACAAGCCATCATATGTCTATATTAACGGAAAAATAAAAAAGTTATGACTCTTGGAAGCAGGAGAGCAAAAACCGAAAATGAAAAATTCCCGGATCATGAAGGGGTAAGCATGGGGGTGATCAATCATGCTTTAGGGATGTTTTGCAGGCAATAGCACTGGGAACATTTCACGGGTAGAGGTAAGAATGGATTCAATGAAATTTCAGCAAATTCTTGATACAAACATTAGTAAAAAAGATAAAGTTGAAAAGAGGATGGCTACAATGGATAATGATCCTAAATGAACATCAAAATCTACTATAGACTACCTCAAAAGACGCAAGCTGAAGGTTTTCCAAGGTCCTCATGGCTCCCAGATCTGAACATCATTGAAAATCTGAGGCTGGACCCCAAAAGAACAGTGCATGCAAGACAACCCAAGAATCTCACAGAACTGCAAGACTTTTCCAAGGAAAAATGGGTGAGAATCCTCAAACAAGAACTGAAAGATGTCTCTGGCTACAAAAAGTGTTTACAAGCTGTGATACCTGGAAAAGGGGATAATACTAGGTACTAACCATGCAGGGTACGTTGTATCAGCCCATTTTACTTTTTGTAATTTCTAAAATGTAAAATAAAACACAGATACTTTGTATTTTATCAAAAAAAATATTACATATTTTATCTTTAACTTTATGCTTTATATCACATAAGATACACTGTGACTTCTGTGTGGATCACGTAGGATACACAGTGACACTGCTGTGTGCTTCACATAGGATATACTGAGACTGCTGTGTGAATCATGTAGGATACACTGTGACTCTGCTGTGTGCATCATGTTGTATACACTGTGACTCTGCTGTGCACGTCATGTTGGATACACTGTGACTCTGCTGTGCGCGTCATGTTGGATACACTGTGACTCTGCTGTGCGCGTCATGTTGGATACACTGTGACTCTGCTGTGTGCTTCACATAGGATATACTGAGACTGCTGTGTGCTTCACATAGGATATACTGAGACTGCTGTGTGAATCATGTAGGATACACTGTGACTCTGCTGTGTGCATCATGTTGGATACACTGTGACTCTGCTGTGCGCGTCATGTTGGATACACTGTGACTCTGCTGTGCGCGTCATGTTGAATACACTGTGACTCTGCTGTGCGCGATATGTTGGATACACTGTGACTCTGCTGTGCGCGTCATGTTGGATACACTGTGACTGCTGTGCGCGTCATGTTGGATACACTGTGACTCTTCAGGAAATAGAAGCTGCACACAGGACTTATGAAATTAGATCAGCGGTTTTATTGTGCCCAGGTGCACATAGCAGGTGTGGGTAGCGGGTGGGAGGACAGGGGGTGGTAAAACAACGGCGTTTCGCGCCGCTAATGGCCATTAGCGGCGCAAAACGCCGTTGTACTACCACTCCCCGTCCTGCCACCCGCTACCCACACCCTGCTATGTGCACCTGGGCACAATAAAACCGCTGATCTGATTTCATAAGTCCTGTGTGCGGCTTCTTTCTGTTTCCTGAATATTCATGTGTCTAATGAGCAGGACTGGAAGTGAGCACCGGCATGGTCGGCTGCGGATTAGCAGGGAGAACACCCTCACCACCCCGTTTGGCCGTGCAAGCCGTGGACTGCTGCGGCTGCGGCGAAAGACCTCCGGAGGAGGAGGTGTCACGCTGGGAAGGAGTGCTGGCCCCGAATATCTTCAAAACCGTGATACACTGTGACTCTGCTGTGTGCGTGTCACTGCACAGACTTTGAGCATTCAGACACGATGTGTCACAGTGGTGCACAGACCAACAAGGCCCAGCACACTACCCACAACAACAGACAGGGGAAACACCAGGAGGGGGGGGGGGCGAATACAACAGGGAACCCTGCTCATAGTGAAAGGGGGAAAGGACACCACCTGCACTCACCTGTGACTGTGCCTTGATCTCCATACCGTCCCTATAGGAGTTCTTTCACCCCATCGCCGAGCAGAATAGCTATGCCCTCTCTGGCCCTGATGTAAACACTCAATAGGGAGATGGCTGGCGGGAATACTAGTCCTAACCACTGCCATAAACAAGACAAGATTGGAAGGGGAGACACAGGAAACAACAAGGCAACTTCACACCTGCCGCCACAATCCGAGGCAGCAGACTGCTTGGCAACGATCAACTCTCCAGAATACTACGTACACCTCAGGTAGCCAGGCCAGGAATGAGTTCAATCACCAGCAAGGCATGCTGGAACATGGGACCATATAAAGAAGATGGGAGTAATCACAAAGCAATCACAATGGGAAGGGAACTAGGAGCATTCCAGCAACAGAAATTGACATTAACTCCTACACTGCCAAAGGAAAGAAACCGGTTTAATATGAAGTCTCAATACAGAAAAGAGACTGAGGTCCCAAACAAATCACTAGCCTCCAAAGTAAGAGAGACCATCGTGACAGTGCGTTAGGAAGGATACACTGACTCTGCTGTATACATCAGGGGACAGCAGCGCTATGTCTCTGATCTATCACATACTGCCATTAGATGGGGACAATTACAATATGATGAGACTGGCATCATGTGATATGTAATGTGTATAAGGGAGGAACCATAGCAAAGGGAAAGAAGGAATCAAGATGGCAGGTGACCCAGGCATAGCACATAGACTAAACCATTTATACAATACACAAGAGCTTCAACGTTATTCTTTAATAGTAGCATATGCTGCACTACATAATCAAAAAAGAAAATCTAGCTGGAGTTCTTCTTTAAGCTTAATCATCAAGGTATCTAATGTTTACCATCACTGTGATACATAAATTAACTTGAAAATGTTAAATAGTATAAGTATATAAAATATTTTCTCTTTTTCTAGGCTTTTAAAAGTGGCCTTAGAAAATATTTGCAGTATTATCGGGCATGTGTTTTATCAACTCCAAGTACGCTGTCTCTTCTTACCATCAGCTTCCTTTTTAGAAAACTTGGACGCCAACTAAGGTAAATATAAATGAGTTTATTGAATCTACAGCAGGACTGATGAAAATATTCCAACCACATTAGTTCTTATGGCACAGAGGCTGCAGAAAAGTTTAGTTTTTTTTGTGCTTTTAAAGGGGATTGAAGTGTAATAGCAAAACAAATGGCTAAACTAAGACAAAAATCACCTTAGTACATTAAAATAGCCCATGTCTTGTTACTTTGACAGAATCCCTGTTGCTGTGAGCTGGACATATCTTGACAGTAAATTGAGTGGTATACGTTATCTCCAGCTCACTGGAGCCACTCTGCATTCAGAAATACAGGATAACCAGCAGTGTGAGCAGCCTCTTCTTATGGCGGATTTACACGTTGCGATATCGTAGTACGATTTCAATCAAAAGTCACGTGGTTCGATCGTTGGACCCGAGATCGTTCCTGCGTTGTACGGTGTGAACGTCCAATACGATGAAGGAACGATGTCAATGCGATATCGGGGATTGAATGAGCGTGCTATTCAATGCCCCGATATTGAAGGGAGATTGGAGTCGGATCGTGCTGTGTAAACGCACAACTATGATGCGATTTGAAATGTCACCCATTCACTCCCATGTTAAAGGATCGTTCCTGGGTTGGGGGGCGTAGACATCGCACGGACGTTGTATTCCGATATCGCAGCGTGTAAACATCCAATGCGATGCGGGAGAAACGTGCACTAATTTTGCGGTCCCGCGCCATTGAGTTGCGATATCGCAACGAAATTGAAGCGTGTAAACCCACCATTAGATCAGCACTCCTGGCATCTTCAATATTAGGTCAGAAACGCAGGGTGGACAGCAGTGTGAACAGCCTCTTCTTACTTCAGCACTCCTGATTTCTCCAGTATTAAATCAGAAATACAAGGTAGACAGTAACAGAACAGCCTCTTAACTTAGCATTCCTGGTATATGTAGTATTAGATCAGAAAGACAGGGTGTACATCGGTGTGAGCAGCTTCTTCTTACTTCTGCAACCCTGATACCTCCAATATCAGATCAGAAAGACAGGGTGGACAGCAATGTGGGCATACTCTTACTTCAGCACTTCTGGTATCTCCAGTTTTAGATTAGAACGGCATGCGGGATAGCAGTGTGAGCAGTCTCTTCTTACCTCAGCAATTCTAATATCTCCAGTTGTCGAGCAGAAAGACATGGTGGACAGCAGCGTTAGCAGCCTTTTTTTTACCTCAGCACTCCTATCTCCAGTATTAGATCAGAAAGATGGGTGGATAGCAGTGTGAGCAGCCTCTCCTTACCTCAGCACTTCTGGTATTTCCAGTATTAGATCAGAATATCCACAGTGTGTACATCTTCTTGCACATTAAGGGAAGGTGTGGAGCTTCTACAAAACATGTGCACTGTCACCTATCCTAACATTCTAGGACAGGATTCTGTCAGTGAATAAAGGTGGCAAACATTATAATTCTAGTGATTACCTCCCTTGACAAAGAGTGTGATTTGCTATTGAACGAGGCATAAACATTCATTTATAGTTACATTTCATTTACTTATTTATTTTTCCCTTATTCTAAGTTTTGTATCAACTTTTATTTGGTATTTGGTCAGCCGATGATGTATGTTTTATATCTTCCCAGGTATTTAGCAGAACTCTGCTGTTTAGGGGCAGTGGGCCCAGGATCCACTAGGGGGAGCAGCTGTTCCTTTCCTACAGTGAGTGACCCAGCGAGTGATCTTATATTTCTAAATATTAATACTTTTTACTGATTATTTGTTTATAGCTCTATTATGTTTAAAGAGGACCTGTCACCCCCTGCTGCATGGCAATCTAAATGCAGTGCTCGCTTTGGCAGCACATATACTAAAATTGGAACGATACAGAGAAGATTAGCATGGCCCCTGCAATCTAAATGCAGCACTGAATGCAGCATGTCAGCTGCATTCAGGGAAGGGGTCCCCCATGTGTCTATGTGCTGTGTACCCCGAGATATAGCCTTTGTAAAACTTAGTTAGAAGCCATGGAGGCAGTCACTGGCTGGAGGGAGCTCGATTGACTGGGGCCATTCCATTCCCCACTGCCTCTGTGTGCCGCCTCCTGCTGTGCTGTTTATGCTTTGTCAGGGCAGGAATCTAGAGCTGACGTCGGGACAAATGATTTGCATGGGGATGAGTGACCGAGAGGAGGAGAGGGGGAAAGCATAAACATCACAGCAGGAGGCGGCACACAGAGGTAGTGGGGGAGGGAATGGCCCCAGTCAATCAAGCTCCCTCCAGCCATAGTGACTACCTCCATGGCTTCTGACTGTAAAAGCCTATATCTCGGGGTACACAGCACACAGACACATGGGGGACCCCTTCCCTTAATACAGCAGACATGCTGCATTCAGTGCTGCATTTAGATTGCCATGCAGCAGGGGGGTGACAGGTCCTCTTTAATAAAGATAAGATCTTTAGGTGTTAGTAACTTGTACTGGTTATTGCCGTGTGCTTTGAAACTATTCCACTGTGCTGGCTGTAGGGAAATGGCCATATTGATTGTTTTAGTGCTTAGAAATGTCTTCCATAATAC
>JARQOC010000004.1:305325890-305473705 GCA_033576535.1 Allobates femoralis
CCAGCAGAGACATGGCCTGACGCAGAGACAGCGACGGATTGTGCATGGCCCCAGCCACCTTGCCCCTGACAGCCGAGACCTTGGTCGCTGGAAGAAAACACTTCTGGGCAACTGAGTCCAACTGAAGACCTAAAAAAGTCTGGACCTGAACCGGATGGAGCCGTGATTTTGGAATAATGATGAGCCATCCCAAGGCCTGTAGGGAGGACATGACATGTGTCAGACGGGAAGCACACTGCCCCTGTGAGTCCCCCACCACCAAAAAGTCATTAAATACGGCACAATGAGCACATTACGTTGCCGTACAAACGCCATAACCTCCGCCATCACCTTGGTAAACACCCGAGGAGCACTGGAAAGACTGAACGGCATGGCCGCAAACTGCAGATGGCGAACCTGAGCCTCCAAGACCACCGCCACGCGGAGGAACTTCTGGCAAGATGGATGAATGGGGAGATGATAATAGGCGTCTTTTAAATCGAGCACCGCCATAAAACACCTAGGGAACAGAAGGCGAATAGCCGATTGAATGGACTCCATCTTAAAGGACTGGAAGCGGAGGAAGGAGTTTAATTTACGATGATTAATAATGGTGCGAAAGGAACCATCCGGTTTGGAGACCAGGAACAAAGGGGAATAAAATCCCCTTCCTTCCTGGTCCCCTGGAACCGGAACCAACACCCGATTCTGCAATAAGTCCTTAACCTCCGATTCCAGTGCCCGCTGCTGGCAAGCATTGGAAAGAGTAGTCAGAAAAAAGGACCTGCAAAAATTCAAGTTTAAGGCCAGCAGAAATGAGGTCCAGGATCCATCGACTATTGGAAATCTGGGACCATTGTGGAAAAAAATAAGCCAATTGACCACCGACAGGTGGATCAAAATCAAGTACGCTTAGGCGGTGGCTTGGAGGATGAGGAACCACCGTAATAAGCACCTCTCTGTCTCTTTCTGGGCGGCTCCCACTTGGGGTTGGACTACTGCCTGGAAAACTGACGTTTCTGGAAGGCCCTCCTGTAGTTAGGGACAGAAGGGTTAGGGAGGCCCTTTCTTCCCAGCTTTAGACAGAATACCATCCAGCACGGAGCCAAAGAGGTACTCGCCCCCGCACGGGATCGCACACAACGTAGCCTTTTCATGGGCGTCCCCCTTCCATTCCTTAAGCCACAAAGACCTGCGGACGGAATTAGACATCCCAGCCGATCTAGCAGCCAGACAGAGGGAATCAGCTGAGGCATCCGCCAGATACGCCGAGCCACTCCGGATCAGAGAAAGCATAGCCAAAAGCCTGTCTCTGGGAACCCCAGACCGAATCTGGTCCTCCAACTGATCTAACCAGACTAACTGGGAACGGGCCACACAAGTGGCCGAAGAGCCCCAATACCCGTTTCCCAGGATTTTTTCAACAGGGTATCAGCCTTCCTATCAGAGGGGTCGCGTAACAAGCTCCCGTCCTCCAAGGGCAAAACATTCCGTTTGGAAGAGGAGGCCACTGCCGCATCAACTTTAGGGACCTTAGACCAAGTCAGCAAATCAGGATCATCAAAAGGGTATTTCCGTTTGGAAGAGAAGGGCAAAAACTCCTTAGAGTCCTGTTTCTCCCACTCAGACCTGACTAAAGATTTGACAGCCTCAATGACAGGAAAAACACGCCTCTTCTTCTGAGACAACCCAGCAAACATAACGTCCTGAGCCGACCGTGCCTCTTTAGTGTCTACAATCCCCATGGTGGCCCGTACAGACTTAACCAGACCATCCATGTCTTGTATAGCAAAACAAGCACCCCCTTCATCCTCCGACGAGGAGCCGGAAGGGGATGAATGCACCAGACCCTCCTCCTGCGACTCAGCCTCGGACTGACAGGGAGACAGGTGGAGAGGGGCAGGTCCACAGGGCTGCTGCAGCTGGGATAGGGAAGGCCGGATCTCGTCCCGTATGAAGGTTGTAATGTCAGTCGTCTGTATAGGGGCTTCTTCGTCAAGGGTCTGAGTGATACAGGGGCGGCACAACCGCTTGTCATAGTCATCAGGCATGGGTTGGTCACATAATACACAGCACTTATGCTTCTTTTTGTCAGAGCGCTTTTTAGGCTGGTGAACATAGAAGAGAGAAGGGAAGGAGACAGAGAGGAAAGGCATTAGCAGAGTGGATTCACAATACCAACTCACCCCTATTGCCCTGCAGGTACCGGTTCAGGAGGTGGAGACCCAGCCTTGGGTTTGGAGCCTTTAGAATCAGTGGATCGCTCCTTGGATGCAGTAGCAGACCTGGAAGCCTGCTTGCCCCCGCTGCTGGTTTTAGGCACCGACTGGCTGATGCCCTCCTGGTGCCCCTCCACGTCTCTGGGGGAAGACATTCTGAGCACCCTCCACGAGGCCCCAGCACCGCACTGGAACGGTGCAACTCCCTCTTAGATGCGCCCTCCTCCAGACCAGAAGTGCTTGCGCACCTCCGGGTCAAAGAGCGCTTCCGCCGGCCGGCTTCCGGGGTCTCCGATGCGTATGGTTAACATGAGCAGGGCGGGTATAAGCGGTGATGTCACTGCAGGAGGTGGGGCGGCCGGCCTCCTGCTCTGACATCACTGCCTTTCCCCGCCCTGCTCCATGTTAACCATGGAGCAGGGCAGATATAAGTGGTGACGTCACCGCAGGGGGCGGGACAAAGCGGCCATCACTGCAATAAGCTCTGTGTTATGCTGCAGGCGAGGGAGACAATGATTGGCATCAGGGAGGCGGCGGTGGCCAGATTAAACATACAGGGGGTGTGAAACTGCCCTTTGGCTCCAGCCACAAGCCACCTCCTATTTGGCTCCACAATGTAAGTTTTCAAAGTGTATTATCTCGGGGTACGGGGGGGTCAAGGGCTGGGAGACCCCTTGCATGGATGCAGCAGACACGCTGCATCCAGTGCTGTAATTAGATCACCATGTGTCGTTGGTGACAGGTCCTCTAAGTTTTTGCTATGTACCTTATCTCTTTTGCACTGCCATCTAGTGGTTAGAATCCTTCATAACAGGCTTATCTATTTTATCAATTGTTGGCAAAACAAAGTATACACTGTATATTGTGGATTCACTATGTATCACATTTTCCAATAGTGAATTTTATATCTTCCATTGTTCCATCCATTATTGAGACGTATTTTTTGGAACACAATCTACTTACGGTATATAATTGGCAGTTTGGAATTCGGGCACTGTAGCCCAATCCCACAATGCTTTGCGCCACCACTGCGAGCGATGACGCGTAGCGTCATCGCGAGCAGTCTCCGCTGCCCACCCGCCGCCGCAACTCTCCTATCAGCCATACACCCCCACCTCTCCTGCTGCCCCTCCACCTCTCCTGCTGCCCCCGCAGCTCTCCTATCACCAATAGACCCCCCACCTTTCCTGCTGCCCCTCCACCTTTCCTCTTGCCCCCGCAGCTCTCCTCTCATATACCCCTTACCTCTCATTCTGCCCTGCTGTCACACTCCCGCATCTTTCTGCTACTATCACCAAGTCTAAAGGACCTTTGGTGATGTCAGAGTCATGTGATCATTCACATGACTCACACATCACTACAGCCCCTCTGTTCATCAATCACTGCTCCCAAGAAGGGTAAGAAGAGGGGGCAGGGGCACCAAACACACTGCAGGGGCAAATACAGGCCAGGGGAAACACCAGGGGGGGGAGGGCATTCTGCCCCTCTACATTCTACCCCTGCTCTGCCCCCACTCCATTCTGCCCCTAATCTGCTGGGGTATACAGAGGCTGTGAGCTGGGGTATACAGAGGCTGAGCTGCTGGGGTATACACA
Organism: Allobates femoralis; assembly: GCA_033576535.1. Lineage (NCBI taxonomy): Eukaryota > Metazoa > Chordata > Amphibia > Anura > Aromobatidae > Allobates > Allobates femoralis. The sequence continues at coordinate 305,329,684 of JARQOC010000004.1, forward strand.
GGCTGTGCTGCTGGGGTATACAGAGGCTGTGCTCAGGGGTATACAGAGGCTGTGCTGCTGGGGTATACAGAGGCTCTGTGCTGGGGTATACAGAGGCTGTATGCTGGGCTATACAGAGACTGTGAGCTGGGGTATACAGAGGCTGTGTGCTGGGGTATACAGAGGCTGTGTGCTGGGGTATACAGAGGCTGTGTGCTGGGGTATACAGAGGCTGTGTGCTGGGGTATACAGAGGCTGTGTGCTGGGGTATACAGAGGCTGTGCTGCTGGGGTATACAAAGGCTGTGTGCTGGGGTATACAGAGGCTGTGTGCTGGGGTATACAGAGGCTGTGTGCTGGGGTATACAGAGGCTGTGTGCTGGGGTATACAGAGGCTGTGCTGCTGGGGTATACAGAGGCTGTGTGCTGGGGTATACAGAGGCTGTGTGCTGGGGTATACAGAGGCTGTGAGCTGGGGTATACAGAGCCTGTGAGCTGGGGTATACAGAGGCTGTGTGCTGGGGTATACAGAGGCTGTGTGCTGGGGTATACAGAGGCTGTGTGCTGGAGTATACAAAGGCTGTGCTGCTGGAGTATACAAAGGCTGTGTGCTGGGGTATATAGAGGCTGTGTGCTGGGGTATATACAGGCTCTGTGCTGGGGTATATAGAGGCTCTCTGCTCGGGTATATAGAGGCTGTGTGCTGGGGTATATAAGGCTGTGTGCTGGGGTATATAGAGCCTGTGTGCTGCGGTATACACAGGCTGTGCTGCTGGGGTATACAGAGGCTGTGTGCTGGGGTATACAAAGGCTGTGTCCTGGGGTATACAGAGGCTGTGTGCTGGGGTATACAGAGGCTGTGTGCTGGGGTATACAGAGGCTGTGTGCTGGGGTATACAGAGGCTGTGCTGCTGGAGTATACAAAGGCTGTGTGCTGGGGTATATAGAGGCTGTGTGCTGGGGTATATACAGGCTCTGTGCTGGGGTATATAGAGGCTCTCTGCTCGGGTATATAGAGGCTGTGTGCTGGGGTATATAGAGGCTGTGTGCTGGGGTATATAGAGCCTGTGTGCTGGGGTATACACAGGCTGTGCTGCTGGGGTATACAGAGGCTGTGTGCTGGGGTATACAAAGGCTGTGTCCTGGGGTATATACAGGCTGTGTGCTGGGGTCTATAGCGCCTGTGTGCTGGGGTATACACAGGCTGTGTGCTGGGGTATACAGAGACTGTGCTGCTGGAGTATACAAAGGCTGTGTGCTGGGGTATATACAGGCTCTGTGCTGGGGTATATAGAGGCTCTCTGCTCGGGTATATAGAGGCTGTGTGCTGGGGTATATAGAGGCTGTGTGCTGGGGTATATAGAGCCTGTGTGCTGCGGTATACACAGGCTGTGCTGCTGGGGTATACAGAGGCTGTGTGCTGGGGTATACAAAGGCTGTGTCCTGGGGTATATACAGGCTGTGTGCTGGGGTCTATAGAGCCTGTGTGGCTGGGGTATACACAGGCTGTGTGCTGGGGTATACGAGGGCTATGTGCTGGGGTATACAGAGGCGTGTGCTGGGTATACAGAGGCTGGTGTGCTGGGGTATACAAGCCTGTGTGCTGGTTACAGAGCGTGTCTGGGGTATACAGGCTGTGCTGGGTAACACAGCTGGCTGGTAAAGGCTGTGCTGGGTATACAGAGGCTGTGTGCTGGGTTTTACAGAGCTGTCTGGGTGTAAGAGGCTGTGTGCTGGGTATAAGAGACTGTGTCTGGGTATACAGAGGCGCTGTGCTGGGGTATAAGAGCTGTGCTGGGTATTATACGAGGCTGTGCTGTGGGATATACAGAGGCTGGCTGTGGTATATCGAGGCTGTGTCCGGTCTATATATGAGGCGCTGTGCTGGGATATAACAGACTGCTGCTGTGTATAAGAGGCTGTGCTGGGGTATATTTGGTTAATGGCAGCTTGCCTATATTATATAAAGCTGGCATGGGTATATAAGCTGGCTGGCTATATAGTGCTGTGTATATGGAGCTTTGCTGCATGTATAATGGATATGATAGCTGTGACTAGGGCCAATATGCATGCTGCTGACACTAATATACTCTGTGCTGCTTATATATTAACTGCGCGTCCTGCCTGCTCCAATATATATGCAGCCTGCACAGCCTCCATAATATATACTCACCGTCTCATGCCTCCTAATTATATATACGCCGCCCATCCTCTATATTATATATACAGCCTAGACAGCCTCCAATTATATATACACCTGACAGCCTCTACAGCCCCCACGAGCCTCTATATTATATATCCACACTGCCTGCTGCTTCTATATTATATTTATGTATCATGGTTTGTGCTAAAGGGGCCCACTCATACTCTTTCGCCCGGGGCCCACCAAAAACCTGCAGCTGGCCCTGTCTGCCCCCACTACATTCTTCCCCTGATCTGCTTCTGTCTATTCTGCCTCACTTCACTCTGCCCCCACTCCATTTCTGCCTCTGCTCTGTCCCCACTACATTCTACCCCTCATCTGCCTCACTCCACTCTGCCCCACTCCATTCTGCCTCCGCTCTGCCCCATTCCACTCTACCCCCACTCCACATATACTGTGCTAACCACTGACCCACCATATACTGTGCTAACCACTCACCCACCATATGCTGTGCTAACCACTCACCCACCGTATAGTGTGCTAACCACTGAGCCAGCGTATACTGTGCTAACCACACAGCCACTGTATAAAGTGCTAAACACTGAACCACCATACAGTGCTAACCACTGACCCACTATACAGTGCTAACCACTGACCCACCATATACACCATATTAATCCCGCAACAACAGTGTACTTTCTGCAGAGAGGACTGTACTATTGAGCGGCTATTTCTACGGCACCTGTTCATTTCACCGTGCTCCCGATGCTATAGCATCGGGCCTATTTCGCACTCGGCGTCCTGAACCAATCGGATGCCCGTCCTGTCTTTACCACAGAGCGCCCAATCCGCTCCTTCCCCTCAGGTCACACATGTGACCTGAGAGGAGGGACTGATCCCTCTCTGCAGCCCCCACCCCGCCGCAGAGGACAATGGCGTGTGACTGGGGCGCCGATCAGCCCCAGCACGCAGCCACGTCCTGCCGCCAAGCGGTGATGTCGCCGCTCCAGCTGCATCTCTCCTCACCCCTCCAGCCTCCCGCCACATCATACTCTGCTATCTACAGTGACCGCAAAAAATACTAGAAAAAAAAGCAGCATCAGAAAACTTACCATCCATGCCAAAAACAGAAACCAAATGCACTTACAGGACGCAGTCAGAGCCCAATTGTGGAGCAAGCCCAGCTGCTGGCTAATGACTCCCCTCTACCAGCAAAATGTGGGAGGCGAGCTGCCATGCATACACTAGGCCTGCATAGAGCACCATTCACACTGATACATATGATGCAGAGTGTCTGAAAGCTACCCAACCGCTCTGCTGCCTGAGCATTGGGCCGCACAGTACGATGCCTCTGCACCACTGGATGAATGGCGCCCCTATGGGCCCAACTGCACCCTGGATGGATAAAAAAGTGCAAAAGTTTTTTATATGATAAATAAAAAACCTTTATAGATGGGATTTTGGTTCATGTGTTGGCCCAAGACATTTAAGCTGGTGACCCACGATCAAGGGATCCCATGCTCACCAGTCCTAACTAAATTGTACAAAAACTACTAGAAAAAAAGCAGCATCAGAAAACTTACCATCCATGCCAAAAACAGAAACCAAATGCACTTACAGGACGCAGTCAGAGCCCAATTGTGGAGCAAGCCCAGCTGCTGGCTAATGACTCAACTCTACCAGCAAAATGTGGGAGGCGAGCTGCCATGCATACACTAGGCCTGCATAGAGCACCATTCACACTGATACATATGATGCAGAGTGTCTGAAAGCTACCCAACCGCTCTGCTGCCTGAGCATTGGGCCGCACAGTACGATGCCTCTGCACCACTGGATGAATGGCGCCCCTATGGGCCCAACTGCACCCTGGATGGATAAAAAAGTGCAAAAGTTTTTTATATGATAAATAAAAAACCTTTATAGATGGGATTTTGGTTCATGTGTTGGCCCAAGACATTTAAGCTGGTGACCCACGATCAAGGGATCCCATGCTCACCAGTCCTAACTAAATTGTACAAAAACTACTAGAAAAAAAGCAGCATCAGAAAACTTACCATCCATGCCAAAAACAGAAACCAAATGCACTTACAGGACGCAGTCAGAGCCCAATTGTGGAGCAAGCCCAGCTGCTGGCTAATGACTCCCCTCTACCAGCAAAATGTGGGAGGCGAGCTGCCATGCATACACTAGGCCTGCATAGAGCACCATTCACACTGATACATATGATGCAGAGTGTCTGAAAGCTACCCAACCGCTCTGCTGCCTGAGCATTGGGCCGCACAGTACGATGCCTCTGCACCACTGGATGAATGGCGCCCCTATGGGCCCAACTGCACCCCGGATGGATAAAAAAGTGCAAAGTTTTTTATATGATAAATAAAAAACCTTTATAGATGGGATTTTGGTTCATGTGTTGGCCCAAGACATTTAAGCTGGTGACCCACGATCAAGGGATCCCATGCTCACCAGTCCTAACTAAATTGTACAAAAACTACTAGAAAAAAAGCAGCATCAGAAAACTTACCATCCATGCCAAAAACAGAAACCAAATGCACTTACAGGACGCAGTCAGAGCCCAATTGTGGAGCAAGCCCAGCTGCTGGCTAATGACTCCACCTCTACCAGCAAAATGTGGGAGGCGAGCTGCCATGCATACACTAGGCCTGCATAGAGCACCATTCACACTGATACATATGATGCAGAGTGTCTGAAAGCTACCCAACCGCTCTGCTGCCTGAGCATTGGGCCGCACAGTACGATGCCTCTGCACCACTGGATGAATGGCGCCCCTATGGGCCCAACTGCACCCTGGATGGATAAAAAAGTGCAAAAGTTTTTTATATGATAAATAAAAAACCTTTATAGATGGGATTTTGGTTCATGTGTTGGCCCAAGACATTTAAGCTGGTGACCCACGATCAAGGGATCCCATGCTCACCAGTCCTAACTAAATTGTACAAAAACTACTAGAAAAAGCAGCATCAGAAACTTTCATCCATGCCAAAAACAGAAACCAAATGCACTTACAGACGCGTCAGAGCCAATTGTGAGCAAGCCCAGCTGTGCTAATGACTCAACTCTACAGCAAAATGTGGAGGCGAGCTGCCATGCATACACTAGCTGATAGAGCACCATTCACATGATACATGATGCAAGTGTCTGAAGCTACCAACGCTTGCTGCTGAGATTGGCGCACAGTAGATCCTTGACCACTGGATGAATGGCGCCCCTGGGCCCAACTGCACCCTGGATGGATAAAAGTGCAAAGTTTTTTATATGATAAATAAAACCTTTATAGATGGATTTTGGTCATGTTGGCCAAGACATTTAACTGGTGACCACGATCAAGGGATCCCATGCTCACCAGTCTAACTAAATTGTACAAACTACAGAAAAAGCAGCATCAGAAACTTACATCCATGCAAAACAGAAACCAATGCACTTACAGGACGCGTCAGAGCCCATTGTGAGCAAGCCGTGCTGGCTAATGACTCCCTCACCAGCAAATGTGGGAGGCGAGCTGCCATGCATACACTAGCTGCATAGAGCACCATTCACACTGATACATATGATGCAGAGTGTCTGAAAGCTACCCAACCGCTCTGCTGCCTGAGCATTGGGCCGCACAGTACGATGCCTCTGCACCACTGGATGAATGGCGCCCCTATGGGCCCAACTGCACCCTGGATGGATAAAAAAGTGCGAAAGTTTTTTATATGATAAATAAAAAACCTTTATAGATGGGATTTTGGTTCATGTGTTGGCCCAAGACATTTAAGCTGGTGACCCACGATCAAGGGATCCCATGCTCACCAGTCCTAACTAAATTGTACAAAAACTACTAGAAAAAAAGCAGCATCAGAAAACTTACCATCCATGCCAAAAACAGAAACCAAATGCACTTACAGGACGCAGTCAGAGCCCAATTGTGGAGCAAGCCCAGCTGCTGGCTAATGACTCCCCTCTACCAGCAAAATGTGGGAGGCGAGCTGCCATGCATCACCAGGCCTGCATAGAGCACCATTCACACTGATACATATGATGCAGAGTGTCTGAAAGCTACCCAAACCGCTCTGCTGCCTGAGCATTGGGCCGCACAGTACGATGCCTCTGCACCACTGGATGAATGGCGCCCCTATGGGCCCAACTGCACCCTGGATGGATAAAAAAGTGCAAAAGTTTTTTATATGATAAATAAAAAACCTTTATAGATGGGATTTTGGTTCATGTGTTGGCCCAAGACATTTAAGCTGGTGACCCACGATCAAGGGATCCCATGCTCACCATTCCTAACTAAATTGTACAAAAACTACTAGAAAAAAAGCAGCATCAGAAAACTTACCATCCATGCCATGTTTTTGGCATGGATGGTAAGTTTTCTGATGCTGCTTTTTTTCTAGTAGTTTTTGTACAATTTAGTTAGGACTGGTGAGCATGGGATCCCTTGATCGTGGGTCACCAGCTTAAATGTCTTGGGCCAACACATGAACCAAAATCCCATCTATAAAGGTTTTTTATTTATCATATAAAAAACTTTTGCACTTTTTTATCCATCCAGGGTGCAGTTGGGCCCATAGGGGCGCCATTCATCCAGTGGTGCAGAGGCATCGTACTGTGCGGCCCAATGCTCAGGCAGCAGAGCGGTTGGGTAGCTTTCAGACACTCTGCATCATATGTATCAGTGTGAATGGTGCTCTATGCAGGCCTAGTGTATGCATGGCAGCTCGCCTCCCACATTTTGCTGGTAGAGGGGAGTCATTAGCCAGCAGCTGGGCTTGCTCCACAATTGGGCTCTGACTGCGTCCTGTAAGTGCATTTGGTTTCTGTTTTTGGCATGGATGGTAAGTTTTCTGATGCTGCTTTTTTTCTAGTAGTTTTTGTACAATTTAGTTAGGACTGGTGAGCATGGGATCCCTTGATCGTGGGTCACCAGCTTAAATGTCTTGGGCCAACACATGAACCAAAATCCCATCTATAAAGGTTTTTTATTTATCATATAAAAAACTTTCGCACTTTTTTATCCATCCAGGGTGCAGTTGGGCCCATAGGGGCGCCATTCATCCAGTGGTGCAGAGGCATCGTACTGTGCGGCCCAATGCTCAGGCAGCAGAGCGGTTGGGTAGCTTTCAGACACTCTGCATCATATGTATCAGTGTGAATGGTGCTCTATGCAGGCCTAGTGTATGCATGGCAGCTCGCCTCCCACATTTTGCTGGTAGAGGGGAGTCATTAGCCAGCAGCTGGGCTTGCTCCACAATTGGGCTCTGACTGCGTCCTGTAAGTGCATTTGGTTTCTGTTTTTGGCATGGATGGTAAGTTTTCTGATGCTGCTTTTTTTCTAGTAGTTTTTGTACAATTTAGTTAGGACTGGTGAGCATGGGATCCCTTGATCGTGGGTCACCAGCTTAAATGTCTTGGGCCAACACATGAACCAAAATCCCATCTATAAAGGTTTTTTATTTATCATATAAAAAACTTTTGCACTTTTTTATCCATCCAGGGTGCAGTTGGGCCCATAGGGGCGCCATTCATCCAGTGGTGCAGAGGCATCGTACTGTGCGGCCCAATGCTCAGGCAGCAGAGCGGTTGGGTAGCTTTCAGACACTCTGCATCATATGTATCAGTGTGAATGGTGCTCTATGCAGGCCTAGTGTATGCATGGCAGCTCGCCTCCCACATTTTGCTGGTAGAGGGGAGTCATTAGCCAGCAGCTGGGCTTGCTCCACAATTGGGCTCTGACTGCGTCCTGTAAGTGCATTTGGTTTCTGTTTTTGGCATGGATGGTAAGTTTTCTGATGCTGCTTTTTTCTAGTAGTTTTTGTACAATTTGTTAGGACTGGTGAGCATGGGATCCCTTGATCGTGGTCACCAGCTTAAATGTCTTGGGCCAACACATGAACCAAAATCCCATCTATAAAGGTTTTTTATTTATCATATAAAAAACTTTCGCACTTTTTTATCCATCCAGGGTGCAGTTGGGCCCATAGGGGCGCCATTCATCCAGTGGTGCAGAGGCATCGTACTGTGCGGCCCAATGCTCAGGCAGCAGAGCGGTTGGGTAGCTTTCAGACACTCTGCATCATATGTATCAGTGTGAATGGTGCTCTATGCAGGCCTAGTGTATGCATGGCAGCTCGCCTCCCACATTTTGCTGGTAGAGGGGAGTCATTAGCCAGCAGCTGGGCTTGCTCCACAATTGGGCTCTGACTGCGTCCTGTAAGTGCATTTGGTTTCTGTTTTTGGCATGGATGGTAAGTTATCTACAGAGACCCCTCAATACTCTGCTACCCACAAAGCCGTCTCTATACTCTGCTACCCACAAAGCCGCCTCTATACTCTGCTACCCACAGAGCCGCCTCTTTACTGTGCTACCCACAGAGCCGCCTCTTTACTGTGCTACCCACAGAGCCGCCTCTTTACTGTGCTACCCACAGAGCCGCCTCTATATTCTGCTACCCACAGAGCCGCCTGTATACTCTGCTACCCACAGAGCCGCCTGTATACTCTGCTACCCACAGAGCCGCCTGTATACTCTGCTACCCACAGAGCCGCCTGTATACTCTGCTACCCACAGAGCCGCCTGTATACTCTGCTACCCACAGAGCCGCCTGTATACTCTGCTACCCACAGAGCCGCCTGTATACTCTGCTACCCACAGAGCCGCCTGTATACTCTGCTACCCACAGAGCCGCCTGTATACTCTGCTACCCACAGAGCCGCCTGTATACTCTGCTACCCACAGAGCCGCCTGTATACTCTGCTACCCACAGAGCCGCCTGTATACTCTGCTAACCACAGAGCTTCCTCTACACTCTGCTACCCACAGAGCCGCCTGTATACTCTGCTACCCACAGAGCCGCCTGTATACTCTGCTACCCACAGAGCCGCCTGTATACTCTGCTACCCACAGAGCCGCCTGTATACTCTGCTACCCACAGAGCCGCCTGTATACTCTGCTACCCACAGAGCCGCCTGTATACTCTGCTACCCACAGAGCCGCCTGTATACTCTGCTACCCACAGAGCCGCCTGTATACTCTGCTACCCACAGAGCCGCCTGTATACTCTGCTACCCACAGAGCCGCCTGTATACTCTGCTACCCACAGAGCCGCCTGTATACTCTGCTACCCACAGAGCCGCCTGTATACTCTGCTACCCACAGAGCCCCCTGTATACTCTGCTACCCACAGAGCCCCCTGTATACTCTGCTACCCACAGAGCCGCCTGTATACTCTGCTAACCACAGAGCCGCCTGTATACTCTGCTAACCACAGAGCCGCCTGTATACTCTGCTAACCACAGAGCCCCCCTGTATATTCTGCTACCCACAGAGCCCCCTGTATATTCTGCTACCCACAGAGCCGCCTGTATACTCTGCTACCCACAGAGCCGCCTGTATTCTCTGCTACCCACAGAGCCGCCTGTATACTCTGCTACCCACAGAGCCGCCTGTACAATCTGCTACCCACAGAGCGCCTCTATACTTTGCTACCCACAGACTCGCCTGTATACTCTGCTACCCACAGAGCCCCCTGTATACTCTGCTACCCACTGACCCGCCTGTATACACACAATTCATTTCACCGCGCTCCCGATGCAATTGCATTGGGCCTTTTTACTAGTACTTTATATTCTCAACTTATTATCAAGTAATATGCATTATATGCTTATAGGAATATCAATAAAATGAGCAATAAGCTAATTTGAAAAAAATTATAATTATAAAATTATTGTTAAAATCAGGTCTTTTCAACAGTGGCTTAGATGCTGAGAGCAGTCTTATAGATAGATAATAGACTCGGATAGATTGGAGTTTTTTTTATAGATCAAAAAATGGGTCTCTGATATCAGAGAGTCCATGGGAAAGGCTAGTTTTTAGAAAAGTCTTTGGATCCGATATTTGCTCAATATATTATCCCACATCAATTTTTTGTACAGTAAACCGGTATAGATATAAAGTATTGCTCTCGGCATCTAAGCCCCTGTTGAATAGACCTGATTTTAACAATAATTTTATAATTATATTTATTTCTAATCAGCTATTGGCTCATTTTATTGTATATTCCGCAATAAATATTCCCCAGCTTCCTACTACATTACTAACCATCCGTCTCTGATCTAACTGTGCATTATATACAGTTAGGGCCAGAAATATTTGGACAGTGACACAAGTTTTGTTATTTTAGCTGTTTACAAAAATATGTTCAGAAATACAATTATATATATAATATGGGCTGAAAGTATACACTTCCAGCTGCAATATGAGAGTTTCCACATCCAAATCGGAGAAAGGGTTTAGGAATCATAGCTCTGTAATGCATAGCCTCCTCTTTTTCAAGGGACCAAAAGTAATTGGACAATGGACTCTAAGGGCTGCAATTAACTCTGAAGGCGTCTCCCTCGTTAACCTGTAATCAATGAAGTAGTTAAAAGGTCAGGGGTGGATTCCAGGTGTGTGGTTTTGCATTTGGAAGCTGTTGCTGTGACCAGACAACATGCGGTCAAAGGAACTCTCAATTGAGGTGAAGCAGAACATCCTGAGGCTGAAAAAAAAGAGAAAATCCATCAGAGAGATAGCAGACATGCTTGGAGTAGCAAAATCAACAGTTGGGTACATTCTGAGAAAAAAGGAATTGACTGGTGAGCTTGGGAACTCTAAAAGGCCTGGACGTCCACGGATGACAACAGTGGTGGATGATCGCCGCATACTTTATTTGGTGAAGAAGAACCCGTTCACAACATCAACTGAAGTCCAGAACACTCTCAGTGAAGTAGGTGTATCTGTCTCTAAGTCAACAGTAAAGAGAAGACTCCATGACAGTAAATACAAAGGGTTCACATCTAGATGCAAACCATTCATCAATTCCAAAAATAGACAGGCCAGAGTTAAATTTACTGAAAAACACCTCAAGAAGCCAGCTCAGTTCTGGAAAAGTATTCTATGGACAGATGAGACAAAGATCAACCTGTACCAGAATGATGGGAAGAAAAAAGTTTGGAGAAGAAAGGGAACGGCACATGATCCAAGGCACACCACATCCTCTGTAAAACATGGTGGAGGCAACGTGATGGCATGGGTATGCATGGCTTTCAATGGCACTGGGTCACTTGTGTTTATTGATGACATAACAGCAGACAAGAGTAGCCGGATGAATTCTGAAGTGTACCGGGATATACTTTCAGCCCAGATTCAGCCAAATCCTGCAAAGTTGATTGGACGGCGCTTCATAGTACAGATGGACAATGACCCCAAGCATACAGCCAAAGCTACCCAGGAGTTCATGAGTGCAAAAAAGTGGAACATTCTGCAATGGCCAAGTCAATCACCAGATCTTAACCCAATTGAGCATGCATTTCACTTGCTCAAATCCAGACTTAAGACGGAAAGACCCACAAACAAGCAAGACCTGAAGGCTGCGGCTGTAAAGGCCTGGCAAAGCATTAAGAAGGAGGAAACCCAGCGTTTGGTGATGTCCATAGGTTCCAGACTTAAGGCAGTGATTGCCTCCAAAGGATTCGCAACAAAATATTGAAAATAAAAATATTTTGTTTGGGTTATGCTTATTAGTCCGATTACTTTTGACCTCCTACATTTTCTATCAGATATTTTTGTTCAACCCTTCAAATTAAACGTTACAATCTGCACTTGAATTCTGTTGTAGAGGTTTCATTTCAAATCCAATGTGGTGGCATGCAGAGCCCAACTCGCGAAAATTGTGTCACTGTCCAAATATTTCTAGCCCTAACTGTAAGTGCAAAAAAGCGATTTATAAACTTGCATGTTCATAGCCGTGTGTGCATTCCTAGATGGCTGGCCATCGTGTGGGAACTCTCCGGGTCTGCTCTCCCCCCTCCTCACTGCTGCAATCACGCCCCGGTGGGTGTGATCATTCATTCAGAAGCGTGCTCCTGATCAAAAATTCCCGCCTCCTTCTTCCAGGTATGACGTGTCGTGGCCGTCAACTGCACCTTGACACGCTTTATATTTGCAAACCAGCTAGCACTTTAGAGAGGGATACAGGGATGGATTTTTCTACCCTGTGTATCTTCCCTTGCCATAATACTTGGACCCAATATTATCACTTTGCACTAGGACCCTTTACTGTACCAGATGCACTTTATTACCATCTGCTGTCTGCATGTTATTCTTTTCCCCTACCTTGCCTCTCTTCGGTTCTTTGTTATTTTTGTCATTGCCACCAATACATGTATGAGACATCAACAATGTAATTGACCAATAAACTGAATTGCATTCCTGAGCACTGGCGTGGGCATTCTTGGTGTTCTTATTTAGGCAAATATGGACTCTTTATTTTTTTGTTTAAATTTCTATACTTGGGATCCCATAAATAATACAAGTTATTGTTGGATACTGAAGTCACCTTTCTTTATTTGGATTCTTGTATATTAGCAAATCAGATGATTTCCAACATTATTAAAGGAAATAGGTTTGAATTACCACTAAAGGTGTAGGCTAAGTGAATTGCCTCCCTAATCCATAATGTTAAGGTGCCTTTCCTAAAGCCCTGAAAGGAGACAGAGCGGCTCCTCCTCCAAGGTTTGGTCATCAAAATGTATCTTACAGGGACCTCTTTACATCTAAGGTGTAAAATATACACTCCCCTGGGTTACTAGGCTTATCACAATAGTATGGCAGTAAAAACTCTAGACTTCTATGGAATTTAGATGCCACTTTTGGAAGGTAGGCTGGGTCTGGTTTTAGAATAATCCGACCATCAAAATCCTGCATAAAGGGGGGACCCACTGACAAAAGCCACATATTGTTGACCCTACAGGCTGAAATTAGTACTTGTAGAAGACTCTAAAGGTACCGTCACATGCTGCAATATTGCTTGCAATTTCACTGGCAATTTGCTGGTTGCAGTGAAATCATGGACACATTGTTCCATTTGTACACGGCAACAAAATAGAATAACGTGTCCATGATTTCACTGCAACCAGCAAATTGCCAGTGAAATGGCAAGCAATATTGCCGCGTGTGACGGTACCTTAAGGGGCTCCAGTTAACGTTTCCAGCACAAAGTTTAGATCCAAGGGGACACTCTAGCAATAAGGACAGACCTAACTCGCATGCCTTGATAATTCTAGTCATCCATCTGTTATTTGCCAGGTTACTATTGTATAAAAGCCATAAAGCTTACACCTGCACCCTGAGAGTACTGAAGGATAACCTAACCCCAGGTCTAACCCTCTTTGAAGTCTTGAATGGACCCCACTGGAACCTTGTCACTTAGCTGACCCCCATGATTTAACAGGAAATTCCTCCAAGTTCTACCATATATTCTTATTGTTATCGGTTTTCTACTCCTAAGCAAGATGGACACTAAATTAAGGAGAAACTCTTTCCAGATCAGAAGTGACCTTTCTAATTCCATGCTGTCAATTGCAGCCTCGTCGCTTGTGGATACCAGAATGGTTCCTGACTGAGCAGATCTTGGATATCCGGACGAACCTATGAATTGGAGTTCGACATTAGCATTATCCAAGAAAACTATGGCCTCCTGGGCCACAACTGGGCTATTACGATTATTCTTGCCTTGTCGTTCTGAATTTTCCTCAGGACTGCTGGAAGCAATCATGGGAGAGAAAAAAAAGCCAGTCCCAGGAAATCTGGAATGTCTACCACATGAGGCTTCTCCATGGGATTCAAGGAACCAAATCTTTCTGTTCTACCAATAGGTCTAGTCTTGGGTGGCCCCACAGATCCACTATTTGTTGACTGACCCTTTGATTCAGAGCAGACTCCCCTTTTCATCTCTGTAGGCTACCTACAAGGACAAATAACCATCTGATGTGGGGGAGAGGTACCACCCTTTTATTCAGTAGGCTGCCTGTCGTTGTGGGGCGGATCCCTCTCTCATGTGGTGCTGTCATGGGGAAAAGGAAAATTCAGATCTATTTTGTCCAGAATCCCACTGTCAATTGGCCATATCCTCCTCCTCATGCTTCATTATGTTTTATCATCTTTCCTTCATCTTACTCAACCGCCTTATCAGATCTCTCTATCACTATAAATTACATCACACATTTATCTGTATCACAGGTCCACTGCCAGGGTGTAACCGTTGATGCTGCCCTAGCCTTCAAACCACACATCCAATCCCTTACCACCTCCTACTTACTGCCTCCACTGAACTGTAAAATGTTTTAAGAATTCACCCGTTCTTCATGTAAAATGCATGCCCCTCAACACCTACCACCGTGACTACTACAGTATCTCCCCCTCTGCCAATCCCTTCTCTGGCTTCCAATTCCACAGCAAATACAGTTAAAATGACTAAAAATGACATACAAGCCTGTCCAAAATTTCTCCCCTCATACTTTTCCACACTAATCTCACAATATCTTTCCACACAAACTCAGGTAATTTCCTCATCCAATTGCCTCTGAGATTTTTCTTGAACATCCCCCATCCTTTGAAATTCAGTAATTCACCACATCATATTGTATTCCCCACAACTGAACCACAAACTAAAAAGGAAAGAAAGGTGCAATAGGGTCTTATCAATAGCACAGAGGGGGTGAAGTCACTCACCTTGTCAGGTTATGTAAGACACAACTGATATAAAGGCCAAACTGCTGAGGGCCACCCAAGAAGAAATAAACCACGTGTAAAGGAGACCGGGTGGAGAGAGATCTGCGCTGTTCAGCATAAATTGGTTGCCCAGATCGGTTCAAGGAATATAAGTGATTTTATTAGCCTCAACGCGTTTCATGCGTCGACTACGCACTTCTTCAGGAGATAAAATCTGTTTTTACAGGCACCATCAATTAGCATCTATATGAAGGCACAGGACATTATGTCAAAATACATGTCATGACAAAGTAAACATTAGAAAAAAACAACTTTTATTTTTTTTTCACAGTATTGATCCAACTAGACACTGTGTCAGTTCTACTAAACACCCATATATATCCTTAAAAACAATATACAATCAAATTCATTTTTATCAAATTACAAAAAAAAAACATGAAAATTCTTGCACAGTATCACTAAAACATATAAAACCAAAATCAATAAAAGGGCTGTCAAGCCATACAATATTCAAAAATTTCAAACATTTCATACATGTATTCCATCTATTATCACATAATCCTAACAGAATGGGACCTGAGAGAGACATCTTTCTCTCAAACAGAAATATTATTTACTTTGTGATTTATTCATTCTGTTAGGATTATGCGATAATAGATGGAATACATGTATTAAATTTTTGAAAATTGTATGGCTTGACAGCCCTTTTATTGATTTTGTTTTAGTGATACTGTGCATGAATTTTCATGTTTTTATTTTTGTCATTTGATAAAAATGAATTTGTTTCATGTGAACATTGTTTTTAAGGATAGATATATGGGTGTCTAGTAGAACGGACACTGTGTCTAGTAGAACTGACACTGTGTCTAGTTGGATCAATACTGTGAAATAAATTGTTTTTTTCGAATGCTTACTTTCTGTCATGACATGTATTGTGAAATGGTGTCCGGTGCCTTTATATAGACGCTAATTGATGGTGCCTGTAAAAACAGATTTTATCTCTGGAAGAAGTGCGCAATCGGCGCATGAAACGCGTTGAGGCTAATAAATTCGCTTATATTCCTTGAACCGATCTGGACAACCAATTTATGCTGAACAGTGCGGATCTCTCTCCACCTGGTCTCCTTTACACAACTGAAACCTTCAGACGCAATTTGAAAACTCATCCCTTCAGAAAATCCTGAACACTACTAGAGGAGATGTTCAAATCCCCCTACCTACTGTCTCTTTCCTCAGTACCCTATAAGCTTGTGATTGTAGGGTCCTCTAACACTATCAGTTTATGTTTCTTTTATACATGTAATATCCTTTATATATGTAGAATGTATGTATAGCCCTTTTCACATGTACAGCACCAGGGCTGGCCTGGGACCAAAAAGCAGCCCTGGAAAACAAGCCCCACCAGCCCACACACTATATCACCCATCAGCCCCAATACGTAAATTTTGCTTTTACCCTGTTGTGGCCTTCACCACTTTCTTAAAGAAGTTATTTGAAGAGCCACATGTAAATGGTGCAGCAGAGGGAATAATCAACCACAGCTCCATTTACATGGTGCTCTTCAAAGCTCTGTTTCTCAGGATTGTGGGGTCCCAGTGGTCAGACACACAGCCAGCCAGCCACACACACACAGCCAGCCACATAGACAGCCACACACAGAGCCACAGCCAGCCACACAGACACAACCAGCCAAACACACAGCCAGCCACAGCCAGACCGCCGCACACAGCTAGCCACATAGACAGCCACCAGCCACACACAGACACAGCCAGCCACCAAGTCAGCCACAAATATCCATATAGCCACCAGCCACACACAAACAGCCAGACACACAGCCAAAGCCAGCCATACATAGGTACAGCCAGCTACACACAGAGCCACAGCCAGCTACACACAGAGCCACAGACACAACCAGCCAGCCACACACACAAAGCCAGCCACCAGCCACACAGACACAGCCAGCCACACACATACAGCTAGCCACAAACAGCCACATAGACAGCCACCAGCCACACAGACAGCCACTCACAGACACAACCAGCCAGCCACACACACAAAGCCAGCCACCAGCCACCCACAGACACAGCCAGCCACACACATACAGCTAGCCACAAACAGCCACCAGCCACACACAGCCATACAGTCAACCACACAGTCAGCCACACAGCCATGCAACAACAGCCACACACAGCCAGACACACACAGCCACGCAGCTCCAATCACAGCTAACCCCAGCCAGCCACGTGGCACCAGCCACAGACATGCAGCCCCACCCACACACAGTCAGCCACAGCCATACAGCCTCAGCCACACACAGATACATAGACACAGTCAGCCGCACAGCCAGCCCCAGCCACACAGTCTGCTACAGCTACACAGCCCCAGCCAGTCAGCTACAGCCACGCAGCCCCAGCCACACACAGACATAGTCAGCCACGCAGCCCCAGCCACACAGTCAACTACAGCCATGCAGCCTCAGACACACAGTCAGCCACAGTTGCCACACACTGCCAGCCACACAGACATATAGTCAGCCACGCAGCCCCAGCCATACACAGTCAGCCACAGCCATACAGCCTCAACCACACACAGATACAGTCAGACACACAGTCAGCCACGCAGCCAGCCACAGTCAGCTACAGCCACACAGCCCCAGCCACACAAAGACACAGTCAGCCACGCAGCCCCAGCCATACACACACAGTCAGCTACAGCCATACAGCCCCAGCCACACACAGACACATAGCAGCCACACAGCTAGACACAGCCACACAGAGACACAGTCTGTCACACACAGCCAGCCACAGCCATGCAGCCCCAGACACACACAGCCAGTCACATACAAACACATAGTCAGCCACACACACAGTAAGAGAGAAGAGAGAGAGGCACACACACACTACTCACCACCAACAGCTGCTGCAGCTTATTTTGCTGGCTCCTGCACTGTGGAACAACTTCCGGGGCCTGCAGTAGAGATGAGGACGCGGGGCCCAGAGAGATTGACTGGAGATAGGGCTCACAGAAGAGATGAGGGGGCATGGCCTGGAGGAAATTGGGGCCACCCTCTCACCTCTCCTTCCTCCCCTTCTCCTGTCAATCTCCTCAGGCCCTCACAGCTGTCAGAGCAGAGCAGTCATGCTCTGCCGGCCCCTGCTGCTCTCCTCTGATGTCTTGTTATCAGCTTGGTGGCCCAGCTGCTGGTGCTCCCCAGTCCTTGCTATGCCGGCAGGTGGTGGCTGCAAAGTGATTTAAAGCCGACCTGCGGCCCGAGGAGCAGGTGCTGTGGCCCCGCCACCCACTCGACAACTACTGGCCCATAGGGAAAAGTCCCGCCTCTCCCAATGGTCAGTCCGGGCCTGTACAGCACCCTGGAATTTATGGTGCTTTGAGAATAATAATGAAATTGAATGTGAAGTTTAAACTGTGTTAGTGCTATATAGGATACACTGCTAAAATGAAGGAATTTGGAGTACAAATTGGCCAATTCATATGTGCCCATCAGCCACCCCACCATAGATAAAGATTTAAAATGTGTGGAAGTTGGTGTTCTGATTTAGGCAAGCGGGTATATGCTATCCAATGTTCTAGGAAAAAAAGTTGATAAGGTTAGAATAAAAAGAAGTCCGGGAGTGCCATCCTTGCCTCATTCCCTAAGTTTCTGAAGAGCTGTCATTTTCGATTTATGTCACTTTAAGCTTCATATGAAGGAAGCTAAATGGCAAAGCCCTTGTGTGGTACTATGACGGCTGAATATTCCAGAACATTTAGGAATGTTGGAGGACTCTCATTTTAATGAAATGACATCTATTCTCCCACCTACCGATGGGGAGGGGGGGGGGCGCCCCAAATTCCAATTTTCTCCTGCAGTTATGACAAGACAGCATATTTTCAAATCATACAGTTTAATGTGTTATGTGTATACCTAGATATTTTAAGTGGGACACTAAACACAGTCTGTAAAATTCATGCCTTTAATTTACATGCCATAATGCTTAGAGATAACCCCAAAGATTTCTGCCAATTTATTGCTAGAGCGGAGAATGGGCCAAATTCATCAATCAGATCCATCATTAAAGGCAGTGTGACCCTTGGTTTGGCCATGAACAAGTTGAAATTATCTGCATATAACCCTCAGTGTTTTTCATGAGTGTCCACTTTCATCCATTGATACCTTGCGGTCTGACGGATGCTTGCAGCTATTGGTTCTATGGCGATGGAAAAATGGGGGTAGACAAGGAGGATCCCAGTATAGTTCCTTTCACTATGGGAATCAATAAAGACCTCAAACCAGGTATCTGGACCCTAGTCTTCAGAGATCAGTTTCAAGGCTCTAATATATCTTATGCCAGTTCAAAAGCAAATAACTGAGGAATCCTTCTCACATTTCTTCCTTACATCTAGTATGAAGATCATGGCCACTCCCCTGAGTAGGAAGGTAGTGGGCACCAACCCTCTGTAGGTAGAAGGCAGCACCATTCCAGTGTAGGAAGATGTCAGCACCTCCCTTTTGTAGGAAGATGGTGGAGCTCGCCGTGTATGTAGATTGCAGCATCTCCTCCATATAGGAAGATTGCAGAACCTTTTCTACGAATTAAGATATCGGCACCTCCTCGTGTAGGAAAATAGCAGCCCCTCTCCTGTGTATGAAGATAATGTCACCTCCCCTGTATATGACGATAACAGAATCTCCCGTATGTATGAAAAGAGTACCTCCTCTGTGTGAAGAGGTAAAAACATAAAATGTAAAAGCCAGTTCACCAATAAGAAATTTCCACACCACTGTCACAACGCAGTAGACAAAAGAGAAATGGATCCTGCTCACAAGTTAGGCTGGGAAAATCCTTAATATTTTGAGTTAGAGTAAAATATTTGAAGCAAAAGGGAGATAAAGGCACCTGTGTGTTTCCATGTTGTAGTTACCCCCAACAAAATGATTGCTCCAAATTAAGAAACTGAAGTCCCAATTAGTTGTCAAATAGTAAGACAGTAGAGAGCACTGATGTAAGTTCTACCTGGACAGTGCTAGCATATCTTCACATGTTGACTCCATTCTTTCAATGGTACACTGTCTCGAGTTCTTCAGATCATGTGACTAATGAGAAAGGACACTGAGCTGCTTATGTTGCCCTGCAAAAAGGCATCATAATGAATTAGATCTGATAATTGTAGAATCCAGAACATCATTGGTGAATCGACCCGAGACAATGCAACACTGACACAGCGACGTTCATATACCGTAAAAGGATATGCTGGCATGCATCTAGTCATAAGTGGACTACTGCCTGGACACCTGACGTGTCAATAGAAATCAATTTGACCATTGGTAGTCTGCAGATAAAACTTGGAGAGAATGTGTGTATTTTCATGTTAATACATTTGTGTTATGTTCTCTCCTTCATGAATAGCAAGGCTTTATTTTGCTTCATGTTTTTTTAATCACCCTGTATATTATAGAAAGGTTTTATATTTTGATCTCATTTTACATCTTGAAGCTATTTAGGAAATTAGCACATGACACGCTTCTGTAAACGATAAAACTAATCACTTTTTGGAAGTGACAAGCAAGGATAAGAAATATTTTACATTGCTCAGGTAAATATATTTTGCGATTTAAAGGAGGGTTTCTGAGATGCTAAAAATGCAGTCAATGGCAGGCATTGACTGTGAGAACCTATACATATACTCCTGCTATATACCATTACTCTAGTAATGACAGGTAGATAGCACATATTAACTACAGCCAAAATAAATAAAGATCAATGGGAAGCACTGAAGCAGTGGAGAATCTACCAGGAGAGTGTAGGTTAATTTAGGTTATCACATTGCCTTCTTTTTGGAGAAATTTTTATGATCTTAGAAAACACTTTTTAAGAGTTTCCACACCAATCGAAGGTTGGGTTATCAAATATGGGACTGAATGTAAGCAGCTATCTGCAGAATTTCAAGATCAATAACCGAGTCTTACAGGCCATTATTGTTTGTCTAGACTGGATCCAGACCTCAGAACTCCAGCAAACACGCAAAATGAAGATTCCAGGGCGCTACTTCCCACATGACATTCTGTTAGCAGCACCCCACTTTCAATAAAAACAATGACCAGAGAAATATTTAATATCACATTCTTGAATAACAGCCATTAAATCTGCAGTATTAATTCAGGATCATGACGACTAAACTGGTATGGAATAGTATATTAGTTTACTATATTTGAAATATCTTTAACAGGTTTGTTTTTTAAAGAAAAGTATAAAAAATGCTGCATTTCCATAGTTGCCTTTTTTATTTTAATAATTGAATAATACTTTTGCATCTACTTCTGAATAGTTCTAGGTCTTCACTATGACATCTCAGTTGTCTTCTTTGTCTTCCATAGTTTGTTCTGTCTTCTACTTTGCTATTAAATTAAAAAAAAAAACACAATAGTGAATTATTTACTTGCTTATACTACCAACTGTTAATTAAACAGAAATACTGTATATACCGGTACATCATTATATTTTGTTTTATAATGTGCAAGCTTTTCTACAAACAGTGGCTTCATTGCTTATTTCTCTTATCTTAGCAGGTTCCCTAAGCTGGTTTCGCTCTATTTTGATCCTTTGTATTTTTCTTTTTATAACGCTGATTGCCGCTTTTCGCAACTGCGCATGCACAGCTTGCGTTCCACGGCGAGACTTCTTGCGTTCCGAATACAGGAACCAGGAAGTCGCGCCTGGTTTAAGTCACTTCCAATTTTCATAAATACTCGGCAGAGCGCGCTATTCACTGCTCACAGCCCATCACGGCGTACCTGTAAGTATCACAGCAGCAGCCACTTCATGTTCTCACTTGCTAGATCCCCTCAGCTATTTTCAGCATGTTTACTTTGATTTGTTTGCAGGCTTGCCACATTATATGGGTAAGAATACAATGGCGCTTAGTGGATGTTGTTGCGTCCCTGCGGCACGGCACCTCCACTGCACACTCTGCTGTCCCCCCTGCCCGCTTACCTATCGCTCCGTCACCAGCCCTGGATCGGGGACTCAGGGTCCCGGCCGGCGGCGGCCCCAGGGCTCCAGAGTGCATTGCCGCTTGTCAAGGGCCAGGGTTCGGCTTCCACGCTGCTGCATCGTCCTCCTGGGGCTCCTGCTGCCTCACTTCCTCCCTGAGCTCTCAGTAAGGGGCGGGCGCGTGCTCTCAGCCACTCTTACAGGGCCAGGGTTCCAGTCTGCCCTGCCCTGCCTCTCAGTCAATCACTGAGAGGCAGCGGGGATATAAGGTCCTCATTCACTTCTGGACATTGCCTGGGCAACTTCTACTTTCTTGAAGTTGCTAGTCCAGGTCTTGTTAAGGTTCTCCTGTTGTGTGCTTTTCCTTACCCTTGTTTTGTTCTCTTGCAGTTGGATACCTCCGTGCCTGTTCCCTGCTGCTCTCCGTGTTTCCTGGTTTCCCAAAGGACCCCTTTCTGCACCTCCGAGTCTCCCTGCTGTCAGTTCCTTCCCTTATGTCGGTTCAATACGGGTGTCTGCCTCTCTCGGGCCCCCTTAGCCTCGTCCAGGAGAAATCCCTGTATAGGGGTCACTCTTGCTGGACTCCTTTGGAGGTGTTTCCGGTGAGGTGGCCCTGTGGCCTTCCCTTGGGGTGTTTTGCCCACTGCTGTTGTTGTATGCAAATAAATCTTTGAAAATTACCTTCCTTGTCTGGTTCTCTCACTCATCCTGGTATCAGCATCCGCATTACCTGCGGTCCAGTGGGTCCTCAAATCAGATCCGTCTGTAGAGCGTGACAGATTTTGCCCAGGCCATGGACCCTGCTGATGCCAGGTTTGATGCCCAAAGAGAGGCTTGCCGGCCTCCGTCAGAGCCATGACCACGTTGTGTCCTTCATACAGTCATTGGAGGGCCGCTTAGAGGCACTCCACACCTCTGACCCTTCTTTTTCTTCCCAGATATTGGGTCTGCACCAAGAACTGGACCACCAGAGGGAGCTACAGAACAGGATGCTGTCCTATATGACATCCGTGGATGGTCGACTTACCAGCTTACAGAGGGCAACAGCCTCCCAGCGTTCTGGCTCCATGTCACCCTCCGGAGCCACCGTGGGCGCTGTTTCTTCTCCCCTGCTATGCCAGCCCACCAGGTACTCAGGGGATCTTAAGTCATGCCGGGGGTTTCTCAACCAGTGTCAACTTCATTTCCGGCTGTTACCACACCAATACCCTACGGATGAGGCCAAGGTGGCGTTCCTGGCATCCCATCTGGAGGGCGAGGCATTGGCTTGGTTTAATCCGGTACTGGAGAGAAAGGATCCCATTGTGTCAGACCTGCGGGCGTTTCTGGCCACCCTCCGCAGGATCTTCGATGAACCCGGACGGGTCGCCTCTACTACTGAGGCCCTCTTCAGTCTGCAGCAAGGTAATCTGTCTGTCGGTCAGTACGCGATACAATTCCGTACTTTGGCTTCTGAGCTTCGCTGGTCCGATGAGCCCTTGATCGGTGTCTTCCGTCAGGGGTTATCCGGGCGTGTGAAGGACGAACTGGCGGTACGCAAGACAAAAAGGGGGGAGGGGGTGGGAGCGCATGTAAAGAAAGTTTTTGAAGTGGATTTAGGCCCAGGGCTGTGTAGCCACTCACCAGAGGTGGTTGTGCAACCCTGCACAACTGCGGTCTTACGCCTGTGAATCCACCTCCGCCTGGAGGTATAGTGGAGGCACCGAAAGTTGCTCCGGGAGCTCCAGCTCCTGTCGCGATCATTGACCGGAATGATGTCACCACAGGTCCTACAACGGTGACCGTGTTGTATTGCTAGGTCATGGAACTCAGGATCTAGGATTAATGGTATCTCTTGTCCAGAGCTGCTCTTGCCAGGTGTGCACAAGTGCAAGAAGCTGAGAGTAAAAAAATCCCTGGTCTGTGGAGCGCTAGGGCTAGAGATAAATGGCACTAGGGTTATTTTAGAAAAGGTTTCTTTATTAACCTCTTACAGGCCACTACGCGTTTCTGCAGCAGAGCGCTGCCTTCATCAGGTACGGGATCTCCCCAGTTCCCTGGACGAGTTCATCACCCTGGCGATCCGGATAGACCGTCGTCTGCAGGAGCGGAACAAGGAGAGGACTCAGGAGAGGACTCAGGAGAGAAGACCCCCCCGCTTGGCTCCCACCTTCTTCAGGTACTCCCGGCTTCCTCTTCAGCCCACGAGCCCATGGAGGTGGACCGCGTCAGGTTAAGCAGTCAGGCAAGGGAGGAGAGGCTCACCCGGGGCCTTTGCCGTTACTGCGGTGTATCCGGACACTTCCGTAGGCAATGTCTCAAGAGACCGGAAAACTCCTCCACCTAGGCCAGGTAAGAGAGGCCAACCTAGGTGAGGGCGACTCCTCTCTACCACTTACTATTTCCATCCAGGTGAAGATCGGTGACGAACGCCATTCGGAGGTGGCTTATCTCGATTCCGGGTCTGCAGGTAATTTCGTACAGCTGGAAATGGCGCAACGTTATGGTATTCCCATACTACCCCTGCAGCATCCCCGCATCATCACCTACGTCGATGGGAGACCCCTACAGGACACGATAGCAGGCATCACAGGTGAGGTGGAGATACAGGTCGGAGCACTCCACACTGAGCGGCTCTCCTACGTATTGCTGTCTCTTTCTCCTCCGTTTATACTCGGCTTGCCATGGCTCCGCAGTCATGAACTAGTCCTGGATTGGCGTACGGGAGAGGTCCTGCGGTGGGGTCAGGCTTGTCACAGTCGGTGTCTGCTCCCCGTTCATCCCGTCCAGATGCCTCCCTCACCGGCGGCCTTGCCCGGTCTACCATCAGCCTACTGGTCCTACGCTGATGTCTTCGACAAGAAGGAGGCCGAGACCCTTCCTCCTCACAGACCGTACGACTGTCCCATCGATCTGGTACCAGGGGCTTCGCTTCCGAAAGGCCGCATCTACCCGTTGAACCCCGCCGAGACCCAGGCAATGGCAAATTACGTTAAAGACAGCCTTGTGCGGGGTTTCATCCAGAAATCCACATCGCCCGTGGGTGCAGGGTTCTTCTTTGTAAAGAAGAAGGAGGGGACCTTACGGCCATGCATTGATTATCGGGGTCTTAATGCCATCACCGTGAAGAACAAGTACCCGCTGCCCCTCATTCCCGAGCTCTTCGACCGTCTGCGTGGATCCCTGGTCTTCACGAAGTTGGATCTGTGTGGTGCCTACACAATCTTGTCTGGATTCGAGCAGGCGACGAATGGAAGACAGCCTTCAACACCCGGGATGGGCACTACGAATATAAGGTGATGACGTTCGGATTGTGCAATGCTCCTGCGGTATTTCAAGAATTTGTGAATGACGTCTTCAGAGATCTCCTCTATGTCTGTGTTGTAGTCTACCCAGACGACATCCTGGTGTTCTCCCCTGATCTTCCTACACACAGGCGAGACGCCCAGTGGGTCCTACTCCGGTTACGGGTGAACCGGTTGTACGTGAAGTACGAGAAGTGCCTGTTCGAACGGACTTCCTTGCCCTTCCTGGGATACGTGATCTCCGATGCCGGTCTCGAGATGGATCCAGAGAAGGTATCCGCCGTCCTGAAGTGGCCTCGACCAATGGGACTTAAGGCCATCCAGAGATTCCTGGGCTTCGCCAATTACTACCGCCAATTCATCCCGCATTTCTCTGATCTCGTCAAACCCCTCACCGCGTTGACTCGGAAAGGGACGCCACCCAAGGTATGGACCCCAGAAGCCGAATCCGCCTTCCTATAGCTCAAAAGCGCTTTCTCCACAGCTCCTGCCCTCCACAGGCCCATGGCGGATAAACAATTCTTTCTGGAGGTGGACGCATCCTCATCCGGAGCGGGAGCCGTCCTCACCTAGAGGACCACCACTGGGCGCATGGTAACTTGTGGTTTTTTCTCCAAGGCTTTCTCTTCCAGTGAACGGAACTACTCCATAGGCGACCGGGAACTGCTTGCCATCAAAATGGCTCTGGAGTGGCGGTACCTCCTAGAAGGCGCAGTACATCCTGTAGTGATCTACACCGATCACAAAAATCTGGCCTACCTACAGTCAGCCCAGAGACTCAACCCACGACAGGCTCGCTAGTCCCTGTTCTTTGCCCGCTTCGACTTCCGTCTTCACTTCCGCCCGGCAGTCAAAAACATCAAGGCTGACGCCTTGTCCAGGTCCTTCCTCATCAATGATCAGTAGGAGGAGCCACGCGCCATCATCGATCCATCTAATCTCTGCATGGTGGCTCCGCTCCGTTTGTCTCAGCCGCCCCCAGGTAAAACGATGGTTCCTGAGGCCGATCGAGAGCGTGTTCTTCGCTGGGGGTCATTCCTCCAGGCTCGCTGGCCATGCTGGACTAACGAAGACCCTGCAACTGATATGTCGGCATTAATTGGTGACCATGGATGCGCCAGGACGTCACCGACTTCGTCTCAGCTTGTTCTTCCTGTGCCCGTAACAAGACGCCCAAACGGTTGCCTGTCGGACCTCTCCTGCCCTTACCGGTGCCCTGTGAACCCTGGAGACACATCGCCATGGACTTTATCACCGACCTCCCGCCCTCCTCCGGCAACACCATCGTAAGGGTCGTGGTGGACAGGTTCTCTAAAATGGCCCATTTCATTCCGTTGCCCGGTCTGCCTTCTGCACCCAGACTGGCTGAGCTGTTCGTCCTCCACGCTCTCCGCTTACATGGTCTTCCCTCTACCATTGTTTCTGACAGGGGTGTTCAGTTTGTGTCCAGGTTCTGGCGGTCCCTCTGCAAGAAGCTCGATGTCGCCTTGGACTTCTCAGCCTACCATCCGCAGTCCAATGGGCAGGTCGAACAGGTGAATCAGGTGTTGTCCGGCTACCTGCGACACTTCACCAAAGCACACCACGACGATTGGGCAACCTTACCACCCTGGGTGGAATTGTCCTACAACAATCACACCGGTGAGTCCTCTCGTTCCACGCCTTTCTTCATAGTGTATGGACACCATCCGAGGATCCCGACTCCCGTGGCCATCACAACTCCTTCTCCGGCGGCTGAGGCGGTGGCTAGAGACTTCTCCAAGATCTGGGATGAGACACGAATAGCTCTGGAGAGGGCATCGAGATGGATGAAAGACCACGCGCCTGGATGCCCCCCTGTTCCAGCCAGGGGACAAGGTATGGCTCTCCTCCAAATACATCCGCCTCAAAATTCCCTCTTAGAAGCTGGGTCCTCGATACATTGGTCCTTTTGAGGTCATTCGCAGGTTGAATGAGGTGTGCTACCAGTTAAGGCTACCCCCTACTCTACAGATTCACAACTCTTTTCACCGGTCTCTCCTCAAACCTTTGGTCCTCAACCGCTACTCACAGGATACGACCGCACACCCTCCGCCAGCCTCTGCATCCGATGTATGGGAGGTCAGCGCTATCCTGGATATGAAGAGGAGGGGTCGCTCTACGTGGTACTTGGTTGACTGGAAAGGGTTCGGTCCGGAGGAACGGTCCTGGGAGCCTGCAGAGAACATCAACGCTCCGCGCCTCCTGCGCAGGTTTCATGCCGGTCTGCTTCCAGGGGGCGTGGAGGGGGTACTGTTGCGTCCCTGCGGCACGACACCTCCACTGCACGCTCTGCTGTCCCCCCTGCCCGCTTACCTATCGCTCCGCCACCGGCCCTGGTCCGGGGATTCAGGGTCCCAGCGGGCCGGCGGCGGCCCCAGGGCTCCAGAGTGCATCGCCGCTTGTCAAGGGGCCAGGGTTCGGCTTCCACACTGCTGCATCGTCCTCCTGGGGCTCCTGCTGCCTCACTTCCTCCCTGAGCTCTCAATAGGGGCGGGCGCATGCTCTCAGCCACTCCTAAAGGGCCAGGGTTCCAGTCTGCCCTCCCCCGCCTCTCAGCCAATCACTGAGAGGCAGCGGGGATATAAGGTCCTCATTCACTTCTGGACATTGCCTGGGCAACTTCTACCTTCTTGAAGTTGCTAGTCCAGGTCTTGTTAAGGTTCTCCTGTTGTGTGCTTTTCCTTACCCTTGTTTTGTTCTCTTGCAGTTGGATACCTCCGTGCCTGTTCCCTGCTGCTCTCCGTGTTTTCTGGTTTCCCAAAGGACCCCTTTCTGCACCTCCGTGTCTCCCTGCTGTCGGTTCCTTCCCTTAGGTTGGTTCAACACGGGTGTCCGCCTCTCTCGGGCCCCCTTAGCCTCGTCCAGGAGAAATCCCTGTATAGGAGTCACTCTTGCTGGACTCCTTTGGAGGTGTTTCCGGTGAGTTGGCCTTGTGGCCTTCCCTTGGGGTGTTTTGCCCACTGCTGTTGTTGTGTGCAAATAAATCTTTGAAAATTACCTTCCTTGTCTGGTTCTCTCACTCATCCTGGTATCAGCATCCGCATTACCTGCGGTCCAGTGGGTCCTGACATTAGATCCGTCTGTAGAGCGTGACAGATGTATATAGTCCTGTTTTCAATATGAGGTAATTAGCCCCTTTCTTGTTTATCTTAAAGCGATTATCTAGCTGTGAGCCACTGTATCCTGAAATAAGGACCATTACTTGAAGGTATTTACTTTTTGAGCCCCATTAATTAATTTGTTAATGCATTTGCAACAGAGACTGGTTGTTTTTCTGTTTTCTCTTTCCTAGTCACACAGCCTTTTGCTGAACACTTTAATTAGTGCTCACACCTGGAAGTGCTTTGATTCATCATAGGTGGAGATACTCTGGGTAAGGTTGTCAGATTGTTATATTAATATTTCCTGCACCCTGTAACTGACAGAATGACTGGTCTTTTCATGTACACCATGTTCTCAGCTTCCTTAGAGTATCTTTTTCTTGTTCATAAAATATTTTTTTCCTTATCATTTTCTTTTAGTTTCTCACGTCACTCTGATGTTTTGTTGTTCATAACCAGGCAATCAGTATTACTGTGACTAGGTATTGATATCATATTCTTGCATAATAGCTTTTTTTTCACTCCTAAAACAGGACGTTAGTCCTTGTAGTGTACATGCGGCATTTTCTGATCATCATAATGGGAGACCCAGACAATGGGGTTTAGGGCACTGCCCTCCGGAGGCCACACTAGGTACTACAAGTTTGTAGACACCGCCCCCTCCGCTTATAAACCCCTACCGCAGGGAACATCCTCAGTTTTAAACTTAGTGTGCTCGGAGGTATCACACGCTTTGCTTGCACTTCACTGCATTCTCACATCTTACGTGATGGCGTATGAAGACAAGGTAAAATGGTCCCGGTCGGGGACCTCCGGCAGTCTCCCTGCTCACCCTCGGGAACACGCAGGTTGAGGTACCGGAGGGCCTAGAGCCTGGACACTGCGTGTCCTCCCGGTACGCTGTCGCGCTCCTTCCCATCCCTCCTTGGGGGCTCTGGAAAGTGGGAGACTGGAGCCTCGCACAGCTCCGCTCCGTCTGAGGCCTCCCTAAATGGTGCTTACAGACCGGACTGGAGCCAGCCCAGTCCGAGGCCTCCCTAAATGGTGCTTACAGACCGGACTGGTGCTGCACCCCCGTCCGAGGCCTCCCTAAATGGTGCTTACAGACCGGACCGGCACTGAGATGCCTTGTGTGTCTCCGGTGTGCCTGGGGGTGGTGTCTGACATTATGTGTTCTGACACTCAGACCGCGCGCAACCCTCGGGTCCGCGGTTCTGGCGGTGTACCCTGTGCTGGGATCACCCTGGCTGACCGCCCTGTGTGACACAGGGGCTGCGGCTATAGGCTTCAGACTTTTGTCTGCAGCCTTAGTATTGTGTTGTGTTTGTCACGATACTTCCCGCGCTGCGGGCTCCGGCGCCTACATTATGAGGCTGCCGGAGGAGAGAAGCAGCCCAGGTGGTGACGTCATCGATGGGCGTGCGTGTGGGCTTCCCGCGTGTTTTTCGGCGCCGCCCACAGTTTCTCTGTCGGCGGCCATCTTTCCCCTCTCGTCCCGGCTGGGATCTGATTGAAGTGCACGGTTGCACTCCAGGGGAGACCGGAAGTCCTCGCGGAGGCCACACACGCACACCGCTTCCTCCCACCGCGTTACTGCGGTCGGTAAGCCGCCGGTTGTACCGGTTTTTCTTCTAGATTGGCTTATTTCCCCTGCTGTGGGTATGTCCTCAGCTAGGAAGAGCGCTGCTAAAGCGGCCATTGTCACGCGGCCTGTGCTACATGCAACGGGACACTGGTTGAGGGGTCCTGCAATAACTGCGGACGCCCAGAGGCCCGGTCTGATACTGCTGAGACAGTAGCTCCGGTGCTGTACCCTGAGGTTCAGGTGATCCCAGGGCCATGGGAAACACAGAATAAGATGAATGAATCTTTGTTATCCCAGCTGTCCTCCATGTCGCAATCCCTGGAGGCACTTAATAGGAGACTGGAAAGCCCAGCTACTCCTTCCAGTTACCCCCCGGTGTCTCCTTCCTCGACTGTGCGACCCCTTAAGAGGACTCGACGTGATGATTCACCCGAGCTCCAGGCTCTCTCTGAGGAGGAGCGTCTCTCTGATGGTGATGAGGATGATGGGGGTTCAATACTCGGGTCTATGTCAGAACCACCAGACGGGGTGGAGGATCTGGTGTCCTCCATCAACGAGACTTTGCGTCTCGTGACACCCCCTGAAGAGGTGACAGTTCACCCGAAGGAGGTCTATCAATGGCTGCGGCCGGAGGCTAGACCAAGTGGTTCCTTTATGGACCACACTAATTTTGGAAGGGTGGTTAGAGCTCCCAGGGTTCATCCTGGGCGGCGTTATGTCCGCAAATCTAAGGACAATCGCTTCCCCTTCTCTCAGGAGGTGCTTCAGGAGTGGTCGCAGTCCCCGAAGGTGGACGCTTCCATGACCAGGATTGCTGCACGCTCCCTTTTCTCTGCCTCTGATAGCTCCTCGTTGAAGGATGCGACTGATAGACAGGTCGAGCAACTCGCCAAGTCTTCTTATGAGGCTGTGGGGTCTTCATTTGCCCCTAATTTTGCCACGGTCTGGACTCTGCAGGCGATCACCACCTGCTTAGATGGTATCACTGATCTGGCAGGGTCCAGTCCAGAGGTCCTGGCGCTTACCGATAGGGCAAGGGCCTATGCGGACTACGCCAGGACGGCAACATTGGAAACTGCCACCCGCTCTGCCGTGGCTTCGGCCAATGCTATAGCGATCCGCAGGTTGTTGTGGCTGCGTCTTTGGGACTCAGATGCCACGTCTAAGAAGATTTTACAAAATCTTCCGTTCTCTGGTGACAGGCTTTTTGGTACCGAGCTGGACAAACTGATAAAGGATTCTGCGGAATCAAAGATCCCACAGAATAAACCTAAGCCACGGTTTTCCGTGAAAAGGAACCCTAAACAGTGGTCCTTTCGTTCCAGCTCGCAGCCATCAGCATCGTCTGCTCGCGCAGACAGAGGGGGCAAGCCCTCTACTCAGTGGCGCCCCAAGGGTCGCCAAAAGAAGCCGGCAGGGGCAACCGCTGTCACCCCCAAACCCGCTTCCGCATGACTCGCTCTCTCGTCCTGCCTCCCCACAGGTGGGGGGCCGTCTGTCTCATTTTCAGGACAGATGGCTACTCCACGTCCAAGACCAGTGGGTCAGAGACGTAGTCTCGCGAGGCTACAGGATAGAGCTGACGTCGCAGCCGGCACACCGATTCCATCGGTCTGTCCCATCCCCAGAAAAGGCTCAGGCTTTTCACCTGGTGTTGGAGGGACTCCGCAGAGACGGAGTAGTGGTCCCAGTGCCTTCTGGGGAGAGGTTCCGGGGTTTTTACTCCAACCTCTTTATCGTCCCAAAGAAGGATGGCTCTTTCCGCCCGGTTCTGGACCTCAAGTTGTTCAACCGTCACGTGTTGGTTCGGAAGTTCCGCATGGAATCCCTGCGCTCCGTGATCGCGGCTGTGTCGCAGGGAGACTTCCTGGCGTCCATAGATATACGAGACGCATACCTTCACGTGCCCATTGCACCAGCCCATCAGCGCTGGTTGAGATTTGCAGTGGGGGACGAACATTACCAGTTTGTGGCGCTGCCTTTCGGACTGGCCTCGGCACCGCGGGTGTTCACGAAGGTGATGGCCTCCATGATGGCACTCCTACATGTGCAGGGACATGCCGTCATACCCTATTTAGACGACCTGCTGGTCAAGGCGCCATCGGAAATCCTTTGTCAGAAGAGCCTGGATGTGACCATGCAGTCTCTGGAACAGTTTGGATGGCTTCTCAATATTCAGAAGTCAACCCTGGTTCCGACACAGTCATTGACTTACCTGGGCATGAACTTTCACACAGACTCAGCTCTGGTGTCTCTGCCGCAAGCCAAACAGCTAGCCATACAATCGGGGGTGCGCGATCTCCTCATGTCACCACATTCATCTCTGCGGGTGTTGATGAAGCTGGTGGGGCGCATGGTGGCTGCAATAGAGGCGGTGCCTTTTGCACAGTTTCGTCTCCGTCCTCTCCAGTTGGAAGTCCTCAGCAGATGGGACAAGAGGACGTCCTCTCTGGATCGGTTGGTGGTCCTTTCCCAACCGACCAGGGACTCCCTGCAGTGGTGGCTCCGGCCAGGTCACCTGTCACGGGGCCGGTCTTTCCTCAAACCATCGTGGTTAGTGGTGACCACCGACGCCAGCCTGAAGGGTTGGGGAGCGGTGTTCTTACACCACAGGGCTCAAGGCCTCTGGACTCAGTCGGAGTCAGCGTTGCAAATCAACGTGCTGGAGATCAAGGCGATCTACCTGGCACTCCTGGCTTTTCAGACGTTCCTCTCAGGACACCCCATTCGGGTTCAATCCGACAACGCGACGGCCGTCGCCTATATAAACCATCAGGGAGGAACCAGGAGTGCGCAGGCCCTAGCCGAAGTCCACCGCATTCTATCCTGGGTGGAAGACAACGACTGCCTGATCTCCGCAGTTCACATCCCAGGGGTCGAAAACTGGGAGGCCGACTATTTGAGCCGGCAGGGGATGGACGCCGGAGAGTGGTCCCTTCATCCAGACGTCTTCCGGGACATCTGCAGCAGATGGGGCTTTCCGGACGTGGATCTGATGGCCTCGCGGCTGAATCATCAGGTGCCGCAATACATGGCGAGATCATGGGATCCTCAGTCTCTGGGGGCAGACGCCCTGATCCTGAGTTGGTCCAGCTTCCATCTACCATATGTGTTCCCTCCTCTAGCTCTGATTCCCAGGGTTCTGTGGAAAATCAGGTCGGAATGCAGGGTAGCCATTCTGGTGGCTCCAGATTGGCCCAGGAGGTCCTGGTATCCGGACCTGTGGCAACTGTCAGGCGGACACCGGTGGGCTCTTCCAGAACGCGCAGATCTTCTCGCGCAAGGCCCATTCTTCCATCTCAATTCCAGGGCCCTCAGATTGACTGCATGGCTCTTGAGGCCTGGCTGCTGACATCCAGAGGCTTCTCTTCTACAGTGGTTGCCACTATGAATCGGGCTAGGAAGCCTGTTTCGCGGAGGATATACCACAGGACGTGGAAAATTTTTTTCTCCTGGTGTGCCTCTGGTGGCCGGTCTCCGTGGCCCTTGTCCATCCCGACCTTGTTGGCTTTCCTACAATCGGGTTTGGAATTGGGCTTATCCCTCAGCTCCCTGAAGGGTCAAGTATCAGCTCTTTCAGTGCTGTTTGACAGGCGGTTGGCGCTCCTTCCTAAGGTCCGTCAGTTTCTGCAAGGGGTGTCTCGGGTGGTTCCGCCATATAGGCGACCGCTGGACCCTTGGGACCTTAACATGGTTCTGACGACTCTGCAGAAACCGCCGTTCGAGCCTCTGAGGGAAGTCCCCCTTTCTCGTCTGTCCCAGAAAGTAGTCTTTCTGGTGGCAATTACATCTCTGAGAAGGGTTTCTGAGTTGGCTGCACTGTCGTGCAAGTCACCCTTTCTGGTGGTTCACCAGGACAAGGTGGTGTTGCGCCCGCGGGCAGAATTTTTGCCAAAAGTGGTTTCCACTTTCCACTTGAACCAGGAGATTGTACTCCCATCATTTTGTCCCGCTCCTGTTCATCAGATTGAGCGTGACCTTCACACTCTGGATCTCGTGAGGGCTGTACGCATTTATGTGTCCAGGACTGCCTCCTTCCGGAGTTCGGACTCGTTGTTCATCCTTACGGCGGGTCGCTGTAAGGGGTCCGCGGCGTCAAAATCGACCTTGGCCAGATGGATCAAGGCACCCATTCAAGAGGCTTACCGTTCTTCAGGCATGCCTCTCCCGGTGGGCTTGAAGGCGCACTCGACCAGAGCAGTCGGTGCTTCCTGGGCTTTGCGACATCGCGCTTCAGCTCTGCAGGTGTGTCAGGCGGCCACATGGTCCAGCCTGCACACTTTCTCTAAGCACTATATGGTGCATGCCCATGCCTCTGCGGATGCAGGGTTGGGCAGGCGGGTCCTCCAGGCGGCGGTTGCCCACCTTTGAGGGGGACCGTGTATTTCAACGTCTTTGAGGAACTCTTCCCGCCCTGGGGTTTGCTTTAGGACATCCCCATTGTCTGGGTCTCCCATTATGATGATCAGAAAAAAGAGAATTTTGTTTACGTACCGTAAATTCTTTTTTCTTGAATCATCAATGGGAGACCCAGCACCCACCCAGTTGTTCCGTTGCATGTTGTTGCATTTGCTCTGTTCCCTGTTGGGACAGTTTTTTATTCTGGGTTGTTGGACCGTCTGTGTACGGTTTCCTTCCCGAGGTTTCGGGTGTGGTTTCTTTGTCTCCTCGCAGCTTATGGACCAAACTGAGGATGTTCCCTGCGGTAGGGGTTTATAAGCGGAGGGGGCGGTGTCTACAAACTTGTAGTACCTAGTGTGGCCTCCGGAGGGCAGTGCCCTAAACCCCATTGTCTGGGTCTCCCATTGATGATTCAAGAAAAAAGAATTTACGGTACGTAAACAAAATTCTCTTTTTTTTGTATATGCATTATACTGGTTTATTGCTGTATATGATGTTTTATTCTTGTTTTTTTGTGAGTAAATTTTTTTACTTATTGTTAATAAGATGCGTAAAAAATGGCATCAAATGTTCTGTACGCTGTCATTCATGTATTTTCTTTTTGTGTATTGTTTTGTAGTTGTGAAAATTGAGAAAGGCCTTATACGGCCGAAAATGTTTTTTGAAGAAATCTTTGACTTGTGGACAAATACGAAATAAAAATTGAGCACTAAAAAGCAATAATATTCATGTCTGGACTCATTCACTTGTATATGTGTGTGCCAGGTTTTTGCTATTGTATATTAGGTTGTTCACCTGAGCACCCGATCAACATATAGGTTGAGCCAAGCCTAATCAAATAAATACTGCCTGTCTCATGTCACTGCCCGTCTCCTTTCTATCCCTGCCCATCTCCTTCCTGTCCCTGCCCGTCTCCTTTCTGTCCCTGCCCGTCCCCTGTCCCTGCCCGTCCCCTGTCCCTGCCCGTCTCCTGTCCCTGCCCGTCTCCTGTCCCTGCCCGTCTCCTGTCCCTGCCTGTCTCATGTCCCTGCCTGTCTCATGTCACTGCCTGTCTCTTTTCTGTCACTGCCTGTCTCTTTTCTGTCACTGCCTGTCTCATGTCACTGCCTCTCTCATGTCACTGTCTTTTCTGTACCTGCCTGTTTCATGGCACTGCCTGTCTCTTTTCTGTCACTGCCTGTCTCATGACACTGCCTGTCTCTTTTCTGTCACTGCCTGTCTCATGACACTACCTGTCTCTTTTCTGTCACTGCCTGTCTCATGACACTACCTGTCTCTTTTCTGTCCCAGCCTATCTCATGTCACTGCTTGTATCTTTTCTGTCACTGCCTGTCTCTTTTCTGTCATTGCCTGTCTCATCTCTGCCTCAGCTGTCTCTCTCCCTGCCTGTCTCATCTCTACCTCAGCTGTCTCTCTCTCCCCGCTTGTACATCACTTCTTCTGTATTCAGCAGTCTTCTTTCTTTCTTATGCCGCTCTGTGTCTGCCCCCTGCATTTGGCTCCACCCCCCTCCTTGAACTTCAGTGTTGGCACCGGAGCTTTGGTTCCGCCCTCCAGTAGGCCCCGCCCCTCCATGACGCTTTGTATACTGGCAGTGATGCTGCTGGAGGGGGCAGAGCTCCGTGGTCCTAGATGGGATGGCATTGCTGTCTCCAGGACAGGTGAGGGTCTCCCTGTGTCAGGACGCTCCCTGTCAGACAGACTCCTTGAGAAGCTGTGAAGCACAGAGCTCCAGTTTCTAGCTCTCCCCCACAGCTTATCAGGCAGTCTGTCACAAAGTGTCAGTGCGCATGAGCAGCAATGTGCGTTCATGTGAGGAGCGGCCATGATTGTAGGCTGAGCTCAGCCAATTGCATGCACGACCGTTACTAGGAGGCACAGACAGGTCGGACAGAGCTGTCACATGACTCAGAGGCAACTCTGCAGCACCATATACATGGGGAGATTGATGAAAAAATACACATTTTTATAACTAAACCAAATTACAAAAAGTAAAGTTATGACAATTGTAATTCTATAAAAGGATATTGTATTTGTGGGAAAACTCCTTTAAGCTTAAAGTGATAGTCATATGAATAGTTTTTGTTTTACTTTATCTAATTAAAACCACTCACTGCATAAAATAAGATTTTTGGTACTCACCATAAAATCTGTTTCTCTTAAGTTACCGTCACACGCGGCAATATTGCATGCAATTCCACTGGCAATTTGCTGGTTGCAGTGAAATCATGGACTCATTGTTACATTTGTACACAGCAACAAAATAGAACAATGTGTCCATAATTTCACTGCAACCAGCAAATTGTCAGTGAAATTGCCTAGCAATATTGCCGCGTGTGATGGTAACAGTCTTCATTGTGGGATGCAGATTCCTTGTGTAGTCTGCTGCCACCTGGAGGCTGGCACAGATATTACATAGAACTAAAAAGTATCTCCTCCCCAGCAGCCTAAACCTCCCTTAGGGTATAAGCATAAATATATAAAGGACCAGGAACAGTCATGGTACTGGGCACACATCAAATAAAGCATTTAAAAGAGGGAGAACAAAGATGTTTTTGTGACCCAGATTAAATCACCCGAATGTCCACACACATATATTTGCAGTGCAAGAATTTGTATTAAGTTACTGGTGGTACAAAAACAGGCAACAGTCATTTAGTAAAAAAGGACAGTGTGGAAGAGGGAGGTGGGAGAGGGAGGCAGGAGATGCAAAGGGACAGAGGTACCCTCACCCTGGTAGCTATGAAGCAATGCCTGTGCTAAAAAAGGGACAGATCTCAGCAGCGCAGATGCTGTGGTGAGATGTCTTTTTTTACCCCTTGCATCTAGCAGTGGCTGCAGATTCCCCCAGGAGGTAGCACATGTGTCTAGACACCGGTACACAGACCCCTGCAACCTATAACATGGGGGCGGTTTGTAGCAACCAGCGACCATCCATGTATGCAGGGAGAGGCTGGTGGTGAATGCAGACACATGGACACCATTAGGCCCCTGCCACACTCAGGTGTTACATAGTGTCTGAGCAGCCTATTGGTGACGCCTCCTATTAGACTGGGCGGGCCGTTCAGCACTGATATATGCATCACAGTGACAGACGCCCCCTAGAGGAAAACAACCTCAACTGCAAAAGATAAAAAGATGCAGGTTGACACTAAAGATAAAGATGTAAGGTGTCAGTTGGTATTATGGCGCCAGAATATCGTAAGCTCGTGACCCACCGTCAAGGGCCCTTACACTCACGAGTACCTAGCCACATGTATAACACATGTATAATTTAGCTTTAGACAAAAATAACCGAATAGGTACTAAATATCAAAATAGAAAAACTCACCAAAATTGGTCGCTTTTTTTACCCCTTGCATCTAGCAGGTGGCTGCAGATTCCCCCAGGAGGTAGCACATGTGTCTAGACACCGGTACACAGACCCCTGCAACCTATAACATGGGGGCGGTTTGTAGCAACCAGCGACCATCCATGTATGCAGGGAGAGGCTGGTGGTGAATGCAGACACATGGACACCATTAGGCCCCTGCCACACTCAGGTGTTACATAGTGTCTGAGCAGCCTATTGGTGACGCCTCCTATTAGACTGGGCGGGCCGTTCAGCACTGATATATGCATCACAGTGACAGACGCCCCCTAGAGGAAAACAACCTCAACTGCAAAAGATAAAAAGATGCAGGTTGACACTAAAGATAAAGATGTAAGGTGTCAGTTGGTATTATGGCGCCAGAATATCGTAAGCTCGTGACCCACCGTCAAGGGCCCTTACACTCACGAGTACCTAGCCACATGTATAACACATGTATAATTTAGCTTTAGACAAAAATAACCGAATAGGTACTAAATATCAAAATAGAAAAACTCACCAAAATTGGTCGCTTTTTTTACCCCTTGCATCTAGCAGGTGGCTGCAGATTCCCCCAGGAGGTAGCACATGTGTCTAGACACCGGTACACAGACCCCTGCAACCTATAACATGGGGGCGGTTTGTAGCAACCAGCGACCATCCATGTATGCAGGGAGAGGCTGGTGGTGAATGCAGACACATGGACACCATTAGGCCCCTGCCACACTCAGGTGTTACATAGTGTCTGAGCAGCCTATTGGTGACGCCTCCTATTAGACTGGGCGGGCCGTTCAGCACTGATATATGCATCACAGTGACAGACGCCCCCTAGAGGAAAACAACCTCAACTGCAAAAGATAAAAAGATGCAGGTTGACACTAAAGATAAAGATGTAAGGTGTCAGTTGGTATTATGGCGCCAGCCTCTCCCTGCATACATGGATGGTCGCTGGTTGCTACAAACCGCCCCCATGTTATAGGTTGCAGGGGTCTGTGTACCGGTGTCTAGACACATGTGCTACCTCCTGGGGAATCTGCAGCCACCTGCTAGATGCAAGGGGTAAAAAAAGCGACCAATTTTGGTGAGTTTTTCTATTTTGATATTTAGTACCTATTCGGTTATTTTTGTCTAAAGCTAAATTATACATGTGTTATACATGTGGCTAGGTACTCGTGAGTGTAAGGGCCCTTGACGGTGGGTCACGAGCTTACGATATTCTGGCGCCATAATACCAACTGACACCTTACATCTTTATCTTTAGTGTCAACCTGCATCTTTTTATCTTTTGCAGTTGAGGTTGTTTTCCTCTAGGGGGCGTCTGTCACTGTGATGCATATATCAGTGCTGAACGGCCCGCCCAGTCTAATAGGAGGCGTCACCAATAGGCTGCTCAGACACTATGTAACACCTGAGTGTGGCAGGGGCCTAATGGTGTCCATGTGTCTGCATTCACCACCAGCCTCTCCCTGCATACATGGATGGTCGCTGGTTGCTACAAACCGCCCCCATGTTATAGGTTGCAGGGGTCTGTGTACCGGTGTCTAGACACATGTGCTACCTCCTGGGGGAATCTGCAGCCACCTGCTAGATGCAAGGGGTAAAAAAAGCGACCAATTTTGGTGAGTTTTTCTATTTTGATATTTAGTACCTATTCGGTTATTTTTGTCTAAAGCTAAATTATACATGTGTTATACATGTGGCTAGGTACTCGTGAGTGTAAGGGCCCTTGACGGTGGGTCACGAGCTTACGATATTCTGGCGCCATAATACCAACTGACACCTTACATCTTTATCTTTAGTGTCAACCTGCATCTTTTTATCTTTTGCAGTTGAGGTTGTTTTCCTCTAGGGGGCGTCTGTCACTGTGATGCATATATCAGTGCTGAACGGCCCGCCCAGTCTAATAGGAGGCGTCACCAATAGGCTGCTCAGACACTATGTAACACCTGAGTGTGGCAGGGGCCTAATGGTGTCCATGTGTCTGCATTCACCACCAGCCTCTCCCTGCATACATGGATGGTCGCTGGTTGCTACAAACCGCCCCCATGTTATAGGTTGCAGGGGTCTGTGTACCGGTGTCTAGACACATGTGCTACCTCCTGGGGGAATCTGCAGCCACCTGCTAGATGCAAGGGGTAAAAAAAGCGACCAATTTTGGTGAGTTTTTCTATTTTGATATTTAGTACCTATTCGGTTATTTTTGTCTAAAGCTAAATTATACATGTGTTATACATGTGGCTAGGTACTCGTGAGTGTAAGGGCCCTTGACGGTGGGTCACGAGCTTACGATATTCTGGCGCCATAATACCAACTGACACCTTACATCTTTATCTTTAGTGTCAACCTGCATCTTTTTATCTTTTGCAGTTGAGGTTGTTTTCCTCTAGGGGGCGTCTGTCACTGTGATGCATATATCAGTGCTGAACGGCCCACCCAGTCTAATAGGAGGCGTCACCAATAGGCTGCTCAGACACTATGTAACACCTGAGTGTGGCAGGGGCCTAATGGTGTCCATGTGTCTGCATTCACCACCAGCCTCTCCCTGCATACATGGATGGTCGCTGGTTGCTACAAACCGCCCCCATGTTATAGGTTGCAGGGGTCTGTGTACCGGTGTCTAGACACGTGTGCTACCTCCTGGGGGAATCTGCAGCCACCTGCTAGATGCAAGGGGTAAAAAAAGCGACCAATTTTGGTGAGTTTTTTCTATTTTGATATTTAGTACCTATTCGGTTATTTTTGTCTAAAGCTAAATTATACATGTGTTATACATGTGGCTAGGTACTCGTGAGTGTAAGGGCCCTTGACGGTGGGTCACGAGCTTACGATATTCTGGCGCCATAATACCAACTGACACCTTACATCTTTATCTTTAGTGTCAACCTGCATCTTTTTATCTTTTGCAGTTGAGGTTGTTTTCCTCTAGGGGGCGTCTGTCACTGTGATGCATATATCAGTGCTGAACGGCCCACCCAGTCTAATAGGAGGCGTCACCAATAGGCTGCTCAGACACTATGTAACACCTGAGTGTGGCAGGGGCCTAATGGTGTCCATGTGTCTGCATTCACCACCAGCCTCTCCCTGCATACATGGATGGTCGCTGGTTGCTACAAACCGCCCCCATGTTATAGGTTGCAGGGGTCTGTGTACCGGTGTCTAGACACGTGTGCTACCTCCTGGGGGAATCTGCAGCCACCTGCTAGATGCAAGGGGTAAAAAAAGCGACCAATTTTGGTGAGTTTTTCTATTTTGATATTTAGTACCTATTCGGTTATTTTTGTCTAAAGCTAAATTATACATGTGTTATACATGTGGCTAGGTACTCGTGAGTGTAAGGGCCCTTGACGGTGGGTCACGAGCTTACGATATTCTGGCGCCATAATACCAACTGACACCTTACATCTTTATCTTTAGTGTCAACCTGCATCTTTTTATCTTTTGCAGTTGAGGTTGTTTTCCTCTAGGGGGCGTCTGTCACTGTGATGCATATATCAGTGCTGAACGGCCCGCCCAGTCTAATAGGAGGCGTCACCAATAGGCTGCTCAGACACTATGTAACACCTGAGTGTGGCAGGGGCCTAATGGTGTCCATGTGTCTGCATTCACCACCAGCCTCTCCCTGCATACATGGATGGTCGCTGGTTGCTACAAACCGCCCCCATGTTATAGGTTGCAGGGGTCTGTGTACCGGTGTCTAGACACATGTGCTACCTCCTGGGGGAATCTGCAGCCACCTGCTAGATGCAAGGGGTAAAAAAAGCGACCAATTTTGGTGAGTTTTTCTGTGGTGAGATGTCACCTATTTGTGCAAACAAAGCTACAAGCACACTCTCTAAAACCTACCCATGGGTGTAATTAAGGGGTCCAGTGCACTCCTGCCTTCGTCTCAGAGGCCCCGACACGTGTTTCGCGTCCGGCTTTCTCAAGGGGCGAGTGGTCCACTGACTGATGTGCACATCAGTCGTTTTTGCATCTTTGCAGACCGGCCGGGAACCGGTGGAGAATGGCAGAAACTGAGTTTTCTGAACTCGGCAGTGTCCCTCGTTTTGCTAACGATTTGCGATCGGTTTATTAGCGTTTGTACAGCGTGTTCTTGGCGATTTCCCCGGCGTTTTTCTTAGCGATTTCCAGACTGGTTTTTGGTGCACTTGTAAGCTAGATCCGCTGGAAAAACGCTCAAAACAAGTCACTTGCTCTATCTTTGAAAACCGGTGGAAAACCGGTGGAAAAAGTGGAAAGGAGAAGAAAAAAAACGTTGTAATGTACACAGCGTTTTCTAAAAGCCATTGACTAGCATGTTAATCCAACCGGTGGTTAGGATTAACATAAATTAACATAAAACTCAGCGGAAAACGCCGACGGAAAACGCTAAAAAACAGCCCACAAAACGACTGATGTGCACATACCCTTACTGGAACAGGCTTCGTCAGTTTTGTGAAAAAGCAAGAGAAGAAGCAAAAAAATATCAGCATAAATTAAACATGTGGCAATATAGCAAGCAAAAAATGGGTATGTGCTGTGTTCCCCAATGACTACTACAAGAAACAGATTTTATGGTGATTACCTAAAAATCTTATTTTCTCAGTCGCTTCATTGGGGAACACAGAACCTTCAGACATTCAAAGGCTGTTCCCTGGGAGGGAAAAATAAACGTCCTGAATGTCTATTGATGAAAGGAACTAAAGGACTTCCATGGACGGAATAACTGAATGGAGGTACACCATTCTGAAGTCCTTATGAGCACCCACCTGTTTAACTCTCTCAGATCCAGGATGGGTCATACAGAGCCAAATTTCCAGGGGATAAACCGGTTTGAGTAAAAACCCCTTAACCCTTCTAAGAGAGGAACCTCTACCCCTACCAATGCACAAAGCAGAGTGGGTGATAGCCTGAAAAATACCTGTACTTAGATTGGGAGAAGTGATGGGATGGGGTAGGACCTGAAAATGGTCTAGCAGAAAAGGATGTAAACTCTATTCTGTAACCTGGGGATACGAACTCCCAATCATAGTCCCTGAAAGTGGAGAAGGCAGCCACCCACCCATTAGAAATCATAGAGTGGGTGCAACGTGTTATGCTTCAGCAACTCTACCACCCTGAGGGATAGAGGGCTTACTTCTGATTCCAGTAGAAGGGACTAAGGGTATCGGTCTAAGTGGAGCTCTTCCATCTTCCTGGGAATGACAGAGCCGGTTTGGATGAGTGAGTACTGCTGGGCCGAATATTGCGAAACGGTTGCATCTGTAACGCTCCATGCCTTCTTAAAGACTTACCAGCTCCTGACTAAGGGATAAGGGTACTTTTCCCACCTGTGGCATCAGCAATAATCTTATCTAGTGTAAAACCAGACAAACCAGACAAATATGACTCCTTAAAAGGAAGCCCCCAAACCTAAGCAATAACATATGGCGGATAGCTACACAACTGCAACAGAGCATTCTGCAGAATCTAACGATGCAGAGCATAAATATTTACCCACCTGAGCAATCTAATCTGCTATTTCAGCTAACTCACCATCCTGTGACCTAGCTGAAAGGTTACAGAGCAGGTATTTAGCCCAAGTTGAAACAGACTTAGCCACCCAAGTGGCTGCAAAATCCAGGGAAAGAAAGCACCTGGCAGCCTCAAATGTGGACACTCAACACCTCTGTCTGTAGCATCCTTTAAAGTGAACCTGTCACCAGATTTAGTTTTAACCTAAAAGATCCATTTTCAGCAGCACCTATGCTGCAGTCTAAGAAGATGGCTATTATGTCCTGACTGCCCCTGGACACCAAAATTTTAAAAACTGCCCGCACTGTATCATAATTATCTGTTTCTGGCCCGATGGGTTTAATTGCAGCTTGGTCCATCCCGCCTCCCTTGCCATTCGTTTGTCCCACCTCTCCTCACCGTCAGACAGTCTCTTCTTTTGAGTGATATCCGAATCACACACCTGTGTACCTGCTTCTCTGGACCGCGCAGGCACATTGCGCTTGTGCGGAGGCCTTAGCGGTTCACGCATACACAGAACAGTTTTAGGCTCTGCCTGCAGTAGGGTACAGCACAGTGCACAGGCACGATCGAGAGAAGTCTCTGCGCAGGCGCACAATTCAGATTTCACTCAGAAGATGAGGCTATCAAACGGCAAGGAGAGGCGGGAAGGACCAAGCTGCAATCAAACCCATTGGACCAGAAAAATATGATTATAATACAGGGTGGGATGTTTTTAAAACTTATTTATTCGGTGTACAGGGGGAGTCAGGGCATTATATCCTCCTTAATAAAATGCAGCATAGGTGCTACTGAAGATGGCGTTTTTAGTTGAAAACACCCAAATCTGATGACAGGTTCACTTTAAAGCTGCCACCTCATCAAAGGGGACAAGGTGGTGGTTAAAGAACAGCAGGAAACAGAATCATCCACCCCAGGTGGAGAGGACCATGAAGCCACCAAGTCTACTGTCAAAGGATGCAACACTTCTCTCAGTGATGGCGATCTAAAAGGAGGAGAAGATACCTGAAGGAGTTTAGAACACAACAGAGG
This sequence comes from Allobates femoralis, assembly GCA_033576535.1. Classification (NCBI taxonomy): domain Eukaryota; kingdom Metazoa; phylum Chordata; class Amphibia; order Anura; family Aromobatidae; genus Allobates; species Allobates femoralis. The sequence continues at coordinate 305,373,619 of JARQOC010000004.1, forward strand.
TCTTCGGTATTGATAGGCAGTCACAGGAGGATCCAACTCACTATGAGAGTCGGCCAGAGCTCCTCGGGCGGCAGAAGTGACCAGCAGTTGATGTACAGCTGTAACAAGGGTCCTGGACATCCTGGTTAGATCAGTAACAGCCTGGCTGAACTCACAAGCAAAGGACAAGGGAAGCACACTTTTATCTGATATTACTGAGGTCCCCAAAGCACGCATCTGCAAGGGGGGAAGACTATAGATTGCGCAGAAAAAACCTACTGCTACATACAGCACATGCATAATATATGACAAGTACTGGTAGGTCCCCTGGACGAGCTCAATCCTCCCTAGATTTAGACACAGCGGAAAGACAAAGCAGGCGCAGTGCACGAATGCTACTGGGGAAGCTATACTATCAGTCAACAAATGCCAGCAAACCTACTCACATTGCGATCCAGCAGCCTGGTGCAGAGGAGACATACAGCAGCCGCACAGTACACACCGAAAAAATGGTGTCACCAGCAGAAAAGGAGGGGACCATACTGGATGACGAGCAGCGCTGATACATCAGCCACCATCAGATTATTGACAAACCAAGACCAAGCACCCAGAGAGAGGTGCAATCTCAGTAAAACACAACGGATACCTCAGGTAAAGGAAACACCACAGTCCACATGTTTGAGGCCATACGACCCTGCACGTGTGACCCCCAGCATGCCACCGCAGCCAGCAAAGGTACTCGCAAGTTACATGCGCATCCCCACCTAACATCCCACCACAAACACCAAGAAAGTAAGGGAAAGAAGGGCCCTTTTACCAGCTTCAAAAGTGTCTCTCTTCTTTTGCTATGTGGGACGAAAAGGCAGGAGTCTGTGATGCGGACCATCGCCTGGTATCCTAGTAGTTAGGTATCTACATATTCGTATTTCCCAGGGGGCAGTGCACCTGGGATTTCACTGTGTTTGAGTGCTTTTGCCGGCTGCCTGCAGTGTTTTCTTTGATCGGTCTCCCTGAGATCAGTGATTGTTTCGTGATGTGGGATGAACAGGCAGGAGTCTGTGATGCGGACCATCGCCCGGTATCCTAGTAGGTAGGCGCCTGGTCAATCCAGATAGTGAGAATGGATACAAACTGAACATTTATAGTCTGTACTCTGTTACAGTGCAGGTGAGAGAGTGCTCAAATACACCCTGTTACCCTCAAGAATCTGAAAGAATAAAAAGTTAAAAAATGTCAGCCGGTTTGAAACAGTCCCAACCTCCAAATTGAAGAAGCCGATTTCAACAGGTGAGGTAAAGCCTCCTGGAAGGTGCTTTTAGTTCTGTGTAATATCTGTGTCAGCCTCCAGGTGGCAGCAGACTATCCCAGGGTTCTATGTCCCCCATAAAGTGATTGAGATATACATATTATTTCATTTACAGTTATTTCCGGACAGGCAAAAGAATGATGTAGAGTATTTAATAACAGGTTGTATTGGGCCTATTTTCTTGTCACCTACAGTGGTAACGCATGACATGGTTAGAGAAACAGAGACTTACCAAGACATTGCAGCATTCTCCATTTTGTCTGCATGACAGTAAGCTCTTGTGTAAGGCTTTGCGCACAGTCTTTCGCAGGAGCTTTGTAGGGTCCAAAGCACATTGAAGCACACTTCACTAACACATTAGACAAGGTGCCTATGATTTCTTTTTCTGTCTCCTATTAAATTGAGGCACAAGAATATATAAAATACTAACTTACGTTATTTTCAAAAACAGCACAATATACATTCATCACTAAACATTCCTAGTTCCCAGCAGTTTACAGACAATGTACAATGTTATATGAGGGCGATCATAAAGGGGAATAATAATGATGAGCAGCTCCTATGCCTATCATCCTTAAGGAAAGTGGATGCATTGAAGCATGCTAGCAAACTATTGGTCACCTCCATACTATTACAATCAGGGGAATATTTAATGTATGAACTAACAAAACAGTGATGACCGGTGATGGTGGTGACAAGCTGCTGGGGTATTATAATTTTATCTCACCTTGACAGTAGTGAGCACAGCACCATCTGCTAGAGCCTGCAGAAGACTGGTGAGTAGAGCAACATCCTCTGTCCCAATACTCCTGTTGCTTCCAATACCCAATATAACAAGGTCTGGCTGATAGGAATAAGCCAGGGGAAGTAGAAACCGTAACACTGCATAGATAAAGCTGCTACCATCCTGTGGACTCTGCAGGAAGAAAACAGTAACAATACATTACTTCTCATACATTTTCAAGGTTAGACTCATCTCTCAATAGGTTCTTTACTGTATACTGCACTTAGCATCTATTATACAAACTGAATAAACCTTTTAAAACTATATTATATATAAAAATATTACACACATAATATGAAACATAACCTCAACATTCATTTGTTTGTTCATCTGAAGGCTGCAAAAAACCTGTGCAGTGAGGTCAAGAAGCCTAGACTGACATGAAGCAACCACAAACTATAAGGACACGTATCACATAATCACCCCCTTTAAAACTGAGCATATACAGTATATATGTATATGTATATATACACATATACATATTCACATGTGTATATATGTGTTATTATATACCATACATACACACACAGACACAGTGTTTACTTACATCTGTGTATAATAAGTGAAACCCGTTTGGTATTCCATATGTCATCCGAGTGTGTGATTTTTTTTTTTCTTGCCTAGTATCTATATGCCATCCATATACAATGTGCTTTATTTCCCAGCAGCCTTTATTCTACAATAATTTACAGAACCAAATACAGTGCTCTATGCTACAGAATGGTAATGTATATGTAAAAAACACATGGCATATGGATGGCCCGTGTGACGTCCGTTTTTTTCTCATACACAGAGACTTGCATTGGACCATACACAGCATGCTGCATATTTTTTCCTCAGACAGAAAACAGCGGAGGGAAAAATATTATGCAACGGCCGCAAGAGCCCAGGGTACTCGGTACCCGGGCTGGCTGACATTCTGGGAGGTCACGGTAGCTGTGGCCCAGCTTCGGGCCCTGGCCGCGCAGTGATGGAGGTTTATTTACAGGGCATTATGAGTCTTTCGTGATGCCACCTGTGGTACCTGGTCATGGGTGACCAGCGCTGCTATTTTGGACCTCTGGGGCAGATGGTACGGCAGCCGGGATGGTAACGCTCCCCACAGGTGGAGTGGGACCCCAAGGTCAAAATAATAGTTTATAGGAATGATGGTGGTTGCAGTTGAGGTGCAGGGGATCGCAGGAAATAAACGGAAGGACACAAAGGTTGCAGTTCCGTTACCTTTACTTGCAGCTTTCAGCAGCTCCAGCCCAGCAGGGGCACCATGTCCATCAGGTCAGGAATACGGTCAACTCCCTGACAACTTCACTCCACCAAGACACCCCTCTATAAGACTTTCCAGGTCGTCTCTTCTGCACTGGCTACTCGCCTCTCCTGCCCTGTGCTTTCATGCTACAGTGTCCCAAACAGGTGGCTGCGGGCCCTGTCGAGCGACGGTCGACACGTCCTCTGGCCCTAGGTATAGCCACCATTTTGCGGAATGTCCTCGGTTGTTGGCTGCTGTGCATACAGCTCAGCAGCCTCCAGTTTCCTGGTTCAACCTTGCAGTGTTGTTGTCAGATTGGGGCTGGTCCCCTGCTGCAACCAGTTCCTTCACCATGACTGAAAGTCAGGGTGAATTTGGGGTTCACGCTGGCCTGGGTGCCATGGGCGACCTACCCACTGGTCACCACTCCTCCCCAAAGCCAGAGTTCCTCTAGAACTCCATCTCTCCTAAGGTACCTTTACACGGCACAACATCGTGCCCGACATCGCTCAAAAGTAAAGTGTACAACGATGTTGAAACAACATCGTTAGTGCGTCGTTAGTCAAGTTGAAGTTGCCAGGTTTATGAACATGTTCTAAAACCTGACGATGTCGTTCAAGTGATCTGGTAGTATCGTTCTGTGTGACACCGCGATAACGATGTCATGGACGACTTCGCCCATTCACAGCAATGAGCAGGGATCATTCGTGGGGTTTGCGAACGAGACCTGCTCACAACATCGTTGGTGAGTTGTCCACGATATCTAGACATGTGAAATCTCAACAGCGATATTGAAATGATGTAAAAAAAGATCTTAGCAGACATCGTTCCAACGTCGTGCCGTGTAAAGGTACCTTTAGTCGGATACCTTAGTGGGATACCACACCTATGGATTAGGTAAAGTACCTCTGTGGCGACCAGAACGCAGGGGCGCCACAATTACAGATCAGCACTGACTCACTGAAAACATTGATACGAGTGCAATCTGATATTTTATGGCATTGCACTCAGTCTATTTATACACAGATGTGAGCGAAACCTTAAACTCAACCTGTCACCTGGAAAAATGTTATTACCCTGCAGATTAGGTAAACTGCAACATAATAGCATTCTGAATCCACCCGGCACCTGCGCATTGAACCACTCTGCCGAAAAGAAATAAAGTTTATTCCTCCCAAAATAGCTCTGATTTCAGTCAAAGGGGCGGCGCCACTGCGGGTTCAGTCTCTACTCTGTGTATGGAGAGTGGCAGTTAAACTGGATCCCCAGGGCAGACTGACAGCTGATTCTAATGCTGAGCTGCTGTGAGTCAGAGCTGTCAGTCAGTTATGTCAGCCGGCATTCTCCATACACAGAGCGGTGACTGAACCTGTACTAGCACGGCCCCCATGACTGAAACTCGAACGCTGATTGGAGGATCAAGGTTAATGTCTTTCCGGCAGCAGGGTTCAATGTGCAGGTGCTAGGTAGGTTCAGAATGTTATTAACCTGCAGATTAACCCAATAACTGTAGGCTAATAGCATTTTTTCATGTGACTGGTTCACTTTAAAGGGAATGCTCATTTTATCTTTATTTTCTCTAAAGTTGTTACTAATTGTTACTAATATACAGTATATTTATTACAGGACTAAACTAGGTGTTACTAATATATAAATATTATAGGCTTTCCTCCTATAAATGTTATTATAGTCTTCTTCAAAGACCGTACTGCTCTCCTCCTGTCTCTGGCCTATAAAATGGCGACGTATGGAGGGGCATGTAACCAGATTTGTTTTTCAAGCCCCGCGAATGAAAAAATAGTTTTCCTGTATTCAGTGTTCTTCAGCTGGAGGAGGCTGATGGAGGTCTAGTCACACTCTCCTTCATCAGCAGCTGGTTTACAGACTGTACAGTCTGTGAGGAAGGCTGTAATAACAAGGAGGAGGAGAATCTGTCAAACCTATATATAAGCAAGCATCCACACAATCTTGTCCACAACATATTTGTTATAGAGGGAAATAGTGGCCTACCCCTTTAAGTAACATGAAGAAAATATACACCATGTTCCAAATTATTAGGTAAATTGGTTTTAAGTGTCATAGAGTTTTTTTTTTGTTTTTCAATGAAACCCATTGATGGTATTCTGTCTTATGGTACAGTCACACGCTTCAATCTCGATATCGGCTGGAAAGTCACGTGATCGAGATCGTTAGCACAATTTAGCGATATCGCTTGTGAGGTGTCACAAGCATAGATATCGTTAACGATTTCACATTTGGCAACACGTCAGCGATCCAGCGCACAACCCACCGATCGAGGCCAGCCAGTGTCAGCAATAGGCAAAATCGTTAATGAGATCGTTTGTACGGTGACACACAGCACGATGCAGCAGATCGTACGGTCGAAAATCGGCATATTTGAGAACATGTTCTCAAATCTGCGATGAGCGATACGACGCATTACCGTCGTCGTATCTAGGAGTCACACGCTACAATATCGTTTGGACATCGTAGCCACACCTCAAAAAACGGGTCGTATCTGCAATATGGTTTGCGATATCGCGAGGTGTGATGGTACCATTAGGGTTCTTTAATTTCAGTGATCCAATCTCAGATACCTGTGATAATTAGTTTGGCAGGTGAGCCCAATAAAAGGAAAACTGGATGTTCCACAATACTGAGCAGGCCACAGTTTTCAAGTAACATGGGAAAGAAAAAAGGATCTCTCTGCTGCTGAAAAGCAACAAATGCCTTGGACAAGGGATGAAAACATTAGATATTGCACGAAAACAGAAGCGTGATCATCGTACTGTGAAGAGATTTGAGGCTGATGCTGAGCACAGACGTGTTCGTGCAGATAAAGGCAGAATGAGGAAGGTTTCTGCAAGGCAAGTTCATCGGATTAAGAGAGCAGCTGCTAAAAAGGCCTTACAAACCAGCAAACAGATATTTGAAGCTGCTGGTGCCTCTGGAGTCCCTCGAACCTCAAGGTGTAGGATCCTTTAAAGGCTTGCTGTGGTGCATAAACCTACTATTTGGTCACGCCTAAACAGTGCTCACAGGCAGAAAAAGTTGCAATGGGCCCAGACATACATGGAGACTAATTTTCAAACAGTCTTGTTTACTGATGAGTGCCGAGCAACCCTGGATGGTCCAGATGGATGGAGTAGTAGATGGTTGGTGGATGGCCACCATGTTCCAACAAGGCTGCGATGTCAGCAAGGAGGTGGAGGAGTCATGTTTTGGGCTGGAATCATTGGGAAACAGCTGGTAGGTCCCTTTAAGGTTCCTGAAGGTGTGAAAATGATCTTTGCAAAGTATAAAGAGTTTCTGACTGAGAACTTTCTTCCATTGTACAAAAAGCAAAAACGTGCCTTCTGGAGCAAAATCATCTTCATGCATGACAATGCACCATCTCATGCTGCAAAGAATACCTCTGTGTCATTGGCTGCTATGGGCATAAAAGGAGATAAACTCGTGGTGCAGCCACCATCTTCCCCTGACCACAAACCTATAGAGAACCTTTTGAGTATAAACAAGCAAAAGATCTATGAGGGTGGGAGGCAGTTCACATCAAAACAGCAGCTCTGGAAGGCTATTCTGACATCATGCAAAGAAATACAAGCAGAAACTCTCCAGAAACTCACAAGTTCAATGGATGCAAGAATTGTGAAGGTGATATCAAAGGAGGGTTCCTATGTTAACATGTAACTTGGCCTGTTAGGATGTTTTGAAGTTAAATAGCTTTTTATTTCAGTGTATGTGACCTCCTAATGCTGCAAATTCAACAAATGAGGATTTTCAGTTCTTTCAAACATATCAAATGTTTAGAAACTGTGCCTAATAATTTGGAACAGTGCATTTAGAGTTTTTTTTTAATTTTGAAGATTATACTGTTATCATTGGGAGGTTTCTTCACTAAAATTCAATGTATACTCTGACAGGTGATGACTTATTACACTGACTGTCATTTGCACTGACCATTTAGGAAAATCAGAGAAAAAGAACATTTGCATAATAATTTGGAACATGGTGTTCAAGCATGGCCCATAAATACTGCTGCTTGTTTGCCTGTGGTACTTCACTTACTTCCTTCCACTGGAGGAACGTTTGATATGGTGAATGAGTTCTCTCGGGCAATTTGCCTCCAGAAATTGTACAACAGAGAGTTTTCCTGCGAGGGGTAAAATCATACGGTAGATTTAATTCAGCTGAAATTATTGACTTGTCTATTTCTTACTAATATCTGTTTCCTTTTCAGGTAATCACAAATATATTATTTTTGTATGGCAGACTCTTTTATTCTGTAGAACTGCCAACAATTACTTTTATTTTGTTCCTATTTGGTACCTTTTGATCAACCTTTATATTTCCTGTTAGTGATACGGTAGTTTTTGTCATTCTACTTTTACACTCTATTAGGTATGTGTCAATAACATATTCTTTAGTCCTTGTGCTGATGTCATACAAACACACTCTTGTGCTTTAATAATAATACAAAAAATGAAATAGAAAACAAAAAACAGTTTAAAGTTCCTTGCCCTACTGATATTTCCCCCTTAATAGCATTTCTAGTTCAAAAGAAACCTATTTCTAATCGTTCCCCGAGTCTAACATCCTGTCCTTTATCTACAACGCTGCGTCTGCTTGTACGCATGCGTTGTGACTCTGACCGGCCGGTCTAATAATGTGCTTGGTGCTACGTCACCAGCTCAGGTAGTTCCGCCCCTTTGGGTGGAAATTACTATACTGATGCGTGCGACGTATGTACACTTGCTGTGTCGCTTAGCAACGCAGCCTTTGTGCTGTGATGCGTCCGGTCCTAACACGTGACCGACACTGAAACGTCACTTCCTGGCGACGGCACCATCAATGCACAGATGCTGCCAGCCTGCAATTAGGAATAGGACTATATAAACCCGGATTACAGGCTCTGACCCTTGCTCCTAGCCCCTGACGAAGCTGTTATGTGTAGCGGCGACACGCGTAGGGTGTCTGGGTCATCACAGCCCGCAGCCAGCTCAGGTATTTAGAGGTTTTCCTCTGGCTTCTATATTATGCTTTTGTAACCGCTCCTTTCAGGTTTCCATTTCTTTCTCTACAGGTCTTATGGACACCTTTTTGGTTTCTCTCAAAGGGTTCCCTGATTATAACCCCTTTGTAGTTACATGTGCATTACATGTCCATCTTCGAGCCACTATCAGTGCACTTTATTAAGGATGATAACTAATGAGATATTTGGCTAATTACATTTCATGGTTCATTGAATCTGAGATTACTTGGTTTATTCCTATTGGGACAGTTATGTGATTTTACCTTACTACTGCCTAATATCTTGTTGTTCTACTTGGGTTACACTGCTTGGTTTATGACAGTGATGCTGTCTCTGCAAAATTTGCAGTAACTTATCACCATCATTTTTGATCCTTTGTACTCCTTGTGTAACCTACATTGAACATCATTCATTTGGTGTCTTCAATATGAATTGTGATATACTTGATTGATGGACTTTTTGATTATTGTTCAGCGGTAACTTTGAAGCCTGTACTTTACCTCTACAGGATAGTTTATCCTGAGGCGTTATTTGTTATTTTGCTGTGCTGAGGTTTTGTATGATGTGCAAGTGTTTGTTTACACTTTTTTAATTGCTTTTATTCTGTATGTTCCTTTTCCTCTTTTTGAATAAAATTGATCCTTTTTCATTACTTTGTTTTTGAGCATGGTTGATCCTGGAACTACACACGCCCTTCTCTTTCTTTTTGTTTAATTAATTCAGCTGAAGTGCATTCCTAAGAATGATGAACTTTATATAATTAAGAGCAACACAGTTTTTTTATCATGTGTATCAATTAATCAGTTTTAATAATATAAAAAATTGCATGCAATAATAGTAAATATTTATTCCATTAAACATGAAAAGCCCAGTACTACTTACCCATCATTTGTTACTTCATGTCTCACATCCATATCCCCAATAAGGATACAAAATACCCTGTACATAGTAAATAATAAATTATATGAAAAAAATCTAATGAATGATCTTTATTTACCTTCCCTCAGTACAAAACCTAGATTGCCTATTGGCATCCAATCTTTTAACTCCTTCACCTCCTGGGCGATTTACTGTTTTCCAAATTTTCATTTTTCCCTCCCCGTCTACCAAAAACCATAACTTTTTTTCCATCAATATAGACATATGAGGGATTGTTTTTTGCGCAATGAGTTGTACTTTCAGATGAAACCATTTATTTTACTATATAGTGTACATCAAAATGGGAAAAAAATTCTAAGTGCGGTGCAATTGCAAAAAAAAAAGTGCAATTACACATTTGTTTTTTTGAGTTTTTTGTTCACCATGTTCACTATGTGGTACAACTGACATATTCTGGCAGCAAATATATACCCGCATTGCCTAGGTCCAGTGTACAATCTAATAATCAGTATCAATAAAACTGACATATCATTATGATGCCTCGGGTCGGTAGATACCAAACATGTATACTTTTACAAATCTGTGTCAATGTAGTGTTAAACCGGGCACTTACGGGAAACAAAAGTGGCTAGGTAAATAATAAAGCCTGTGTGTCCAACTGGGGACTCTCCAGATAATAGTGTTGCTCGCCAGAAAAACAATATAAGATTCTTTAGCAGCCAGTAGAAAAAAGCAAGGCGGCACTCACCGTTTTTGGCAGCTGATCCTTTATTTCAGACAGTGATCTTACTATCATCGGTGTCGGACGATCAGAGCGGGGAAAGGGAGTGGGGGATCGGCGGACGACAGCTCGCCGTTTCGCGGTAAATGCCGCTTCAACGGCTATGAACTGGACCAGTTGAAGCGGTATTTTTGCATATATGTGCTGTTTTGATCGCCCGGTACTGCATTTTATTGCAGCAACCAAAAAAACTTAATTTTGGCGTAATTGATTTTATATTTTGATAGATCGGGCATTTCTTAATGCAGCGAAACCAAATGTGTTTTTTTTTTTTTTTTAATAATTTCAAAAGGGGGGTGATTTGAATGTTTATGTATATTTTTTCCATACTTTTAAAACTTTTTCTTTTCCATTATTTTACTTAGCCCACTAGAGGGTCTTAGTGCTGCACACTGTGATCGCTTCTCTTGTCTTCAAATGAGCTGCTGCTCATCTATAGACAGGAAAAATTATCACTTCCTGCTGGTGACCTCACTGGAACATCGCCAGCAGGAAGGGATTCAGGACAGCTTCCAGGGACATTACAGGGCCACAGGCTGTTCAGGTAAAGCATGGAAGCCCCGTGATCACATAACGAGACCTCCGATCACAGTGAGGAACAGCACGATCCCCACTACAGGGCTGTGAATCATGCTGTTAGTCACTGACAGTGTGATTCAAAGGGTAAACAGTGATCAGATCCCGGATCTGATCTGCGCTGTTAGATACACATCTCAGCTGATGAGATCAGCTGAGATGTAGAGGAGAGGATGCGAGCTCAGTGCATGAGCTCGCATCAAAGGGTGGGAGGTGGCCTATGACACACATGTACGTCATAGGTCGTGAAGGGGTTAAGGACTACAGATAGAATTCATGAAGAGGTGAACCAATGATAAGTTATGTTCATATGGTCTGCTCACATTTGCTCCAAGTTTCTATTAGAAACAAGTACCATGACTCAGTGCCAACAGACCTCACTGGGGTTCATCAGGGTTCTGACATGGAGTATCATTTTGACACAGCTTCTGACAGAAATATGAACAGAGATTTAGCCAAGCATGCTACTCGACTTTAATAATTATATAGCATGCTAGCCATTGTTAAGGGCAGGCTGGGTCGGGAAACAGAGGGGCATATGCACCTTGGGCTTGTCTACTAGCAGCAACTTAAGGCCCCTGAGCAATACATTTGGTAGCCATGCTGTACCTTTAAATACTCTGCTGGCCCAGCTACAAGATAATATATCTTCAATATATAAATTATATATATTCAATAATAATCACAAGAAGCTACAGTGATTTACCTGCTCTCTGACTGGTGGGACTGGTGGAGCAGCAGTCACTAGACTCTAGTGACTAGAGGCTAAAGTGTACTTCTTGGTCTCTGACTAGTTTCAGCAACTGTTCTGTGTTAATTACATGTCTCCCACTGGTAACACCCCCCATTATTTAAAAGAGGCTCTGGTCCATAATCGAGAGCAGCTAATTTATATGTAAGATAAAAATGGATTTCTTTGGAATAAGATTTTGGATCACAGATATCAAGGAATTCATTTATTCAGCTACCTAAGTCCTGAATGCCTATATAGACGGGTTAGGAGGGTTGATGCTTTGACAGATTCCCCTTCACGATCTTAAGCCATTTCCCTGCCTTTGATGTGGGCTCACACACTGAGCCTGCATCTTTCCCCACACATGGTGGCCGATTTAATCAGCCATTAGGTGCCTCTAACAGCCGCAGGTGTATTCATGATAGCCGCTGACAGTGGCATTTAAGAGGCACAAAAAAACCAGTCAAGTGATCACGGGGTGCCGATGAGTTGTCATGACAGCCAGGGGTCTGAGGAAGACTGGGTCATGTTGACCATGTAAATTTTTCTTTTTTATGCACTTTACTTTCTGTTGAAAAAGGAAAAGAAAAGAAAAATCCAGTTCTGTTGAGCCGGGCTACAATTTTTCTATTGGTCTGAGGAAGACCCCTGAGACTGTCCTCATGATCTTCCTGTGAAATCCGGCTCGTGGCCAGAGTTCATAGGAGATTGTAATTTGTGCTATAGACAGCAGTGCTGAATCACTGTTCTGTATATCACAGGTGATAGGGCGATCGCATGTCTAAGTCGCCTAAGGTGGCTATTAAACATAGCAGAAAAAAAATAAATAAATAAACATATCTATCTATCTATATATATATCTATATCTATATCTATATATATACATACATATCTATATATATATACCGTATATATGTATATGTGTCTATATATATATATATATCTATTATATAATCACGAATGGGTTTTTTGCCCCTTTTGAGTCCGCTCACGCTGCGAGTCAGCGTGGTCATGTGGATACGCCCGAAGCATTGGCCGCGCAGCGGGCATGGCGAGTCGCCTTAGCAGCGCGAAGCATTGGCCGCGAAGCGGCCATTGCGAGTCAGGGGCTCGCACTGCTAGAATCCCGATGCATGTGCATCGGGCACCCAGCTAGTATATATATAAGAGAGAAAAAGAGAAAAAAACTGCACAGCACTCACAGACAATGTGAACTGGTGCCAGCAGGGACGCTGGATCAAAATACTAGATAAAAACTCTCTGCAGCCCTCAGCTACTACCATTGGTGTACATATGCTAACAAGCTAAATATATATGAGAAAAAATTTAAAAACTTAAGTTTTTTCAAAAAACTCAAAATTCTTATATTTTTTTTAAATCTGAAGTTCTTAGTACACACATTGGCCAATGTCTGCTTGCTCATCGACTGCGACAAAGTGACTTCAGGCACGATGAGTCCTAACGCTGACACCCAAGTCCTCCTTGTCCACCCGACCCCACTACTAAGTGGGAGGACACCATCTATACCCTAGATCACCTGTAGGCAATGAGGGTGCACCTTGCAGAAATGGAGCCAGCCACTCCACACGATACAAAAGCGAAAAAAAAAATATAAGAATTTTGAGTTTTTTGAAAAAACTTAAGTTTTTAAATTTTTTCTCATATATATTTAGCTTGTTAGCATATGTACACCACTGGTAGTAGCTGAGGGCTGCAGAGAGTTTTTATCTAGTATTTTGATCCAGCGTCCCTGCTGGCACCAGTTCACATTGTCTGTGAGTGCTGTGCAGTTTTTTTCTCTTTTGTATCGTGTGCAGTGGCTGGCTCCATTTCTGCAAGGTGCACCCTCATTGCCTACAGGTGATCTAGGGTATAGATGGTGTCCTCCCACTTAGTAGTGGGGTCGGGTGGACAAGGAGGACTTGGGTGTCAGTGTTAGGACTCATCGTGCCTGAAGTCACTTTGTCGCAGTCGATGAGCAAGCAGACATTGGCCAATGTGTGTACTAAGAACTTCAGATTTAAAAAAAATATAAGAATTTTGAGTTTTTTGAAAAAACTTAAGTTTTTAAATTTTTTCTCATATATATATATATATACATATATATATATACATACCCCCCCCCCCCTTTGCTCCTTTGGTATCAGTTAAAACATCAGCTTGGGGAGTAAAATGTAAGCCTTCACTTAGCCCCAGATCATGAAAAATTAAGACGTTACGAGTTGGAAAATGGTGACAAAAGCTATAATATTTATCTATTCTATCTATACCTATATATAGATATGGATATACACACACTTTTCTTTTACAATTTCACTGCACTTGTATTTTTTCCTCGTTTTCCAGTAGAGTATGTGGCAGAATGAATAGCGCCGTTCAAAAGTACAACTCGTCCCACAAAAAAACAAGCCCAAATACAGCTATTTGGCTGTAAACACAAAAAGGTTATGGCTCTTGGAAGAAAAGGAGAAAAAAAAAAAAGAAAAATTGCCAGGGGGTGAAAGGGTTAAGAATTTATAAAATAGTTCAAGTATATATGACCTTTAGGGTGGGGGTCTCCATCGATCATCTGACTGATGGGGCCATGGCACCCCCAAAACTAGAAAAGAGGGACATGTACTCATTTTTACTTGAATTATAGAGCTTTAAGTATTGCAAAATAATGTGCACTAAACAAATATATTACGGACGTTTTCATTGTTGTCCAATCATCTCACTGCACATTGTGAAAAAGGTCCAAAATATCCAATCCTATTACTTCTTCTAATATAAAGTAATTCATTATACTGACAGGTATGAAATGTCTGATAATGATAACATACTGGTTACACATCAACATAAACGAGTGCTGTGCTTCTCTTCTGAATTGATCATGTGGTCACAACTATTTAGAGCCAAGGGCAGTCCCTGATCCAGAAAGGTCATGCAAGCCTTTTACACACTCATATGTTGGGATCAAACGCCACCTTGGTGCCAAATCTATTTATTCCACAAGAAGTCATCATAAAGCCATTTAAGAGCTACAAATACCTTTCTGAGCCCAAATGTAAGGCTTGCTGTATTGCAGCTGCAGCAGAAAAAGACACATTTGGAGATACAGTAATGCAATTCCTGGTCTAAGACAATAAAAAAAGACAAGTATTAAACAAGCCTTTATTAATAAATTTAGTTCTAGTTATTTAACTCCAAAGTTAAGTAAAACCTTTTATAGGATAACTGAAAATATTACATCTTTAAGAATGTCACCCTGTTTAATTTTATCGCTTTTGATTATTTCTGCTCACATTCAAAGAGCTTTATTTATTTTTTCAACATCGTAGGAGGGTATGTATTTTTGGTTGGAAGAGTTGTGGTCATAAAAGTAACCATACACTTTACCATGGAACATACTGGTGGATGACATGTTAACCTTGTCTGTTTTACAGACATACACACATACATACACACACATATATATACGCACACACACACACACAAACATACATATTTGCCCGGGATGGTAACTAACTGTTCTTAGCTATAACAACATAGAATGGGTTGGCAGAGTCTTGCCTCTCTCCGCTGAGGTACACAGACAGCAAGTGTAACACAGGGGCTACATGTGGGCTCCTGGTGTAACACAGCGGCTACGTGTGGGCTCCTGGTGTAATACAGAGGCTATGTATAGGCTCTTGGTGTAATACAGGGGTTATGTGTGCCCTCTTGATGTAAATTGGGGGGTGTGAGTGACCTCATGCAGTATTACTGGGGGCTGAGTGCGGCCTCCTGTTATATACCGGGGGTTGAATGCGGCCTTCTGCTCTATACTGGGGGCGGAGTGCGGCCTCCTGCTCTATACTGGGGGCTGAGTGCGGCCTCCTGTTATATACTGGGGGTTGAATGCGGCCTCCTGCTGTATACTAGGGGCTGAGTGCGGCCTCCTGCTGTATACTAGGGGCTGAGTGCGGCCTCCTGCTGTATACTGGGGGCTGAGTGCGGCCTCCTGCTCTATACTGGGGGCTGAGTGCGGCCTCTTGCTGTATACTGGGGGCTGTGTGTGGCCTCCTGCTGTATACTAGGGGCTGAGTGCGGCCTCCTGCTGTATACTAGGGGCTGAGTGTGGCCTCCTGCTGTATACTGAGGCATGAGTCTGACCCACCCCAGGGCCTTGGGGTACCCGGTCCCGGGCGTCGATTCAGTGGGGGTTGTCACGGGTGGCTTGCTCGAGCCCGTGGCCCTGGTGGTCGCTGAAAATGGACAAAAATAAAAATAAAACAAAAGGAGTTTATAACGTGATGCCACCTACGGTATCCGGTAAGGGGTACCGGCGCTGCTGACATACCTCTGGGGATGATGTAGCTGCAGCCACATTGTGCTGCTCCCTGTAGGTGGAGCAGGATCCCCAGGGCAGTGATGCAATTGCAGGAATTTCACACAGTGATGGTAGTTGTGGTTGTTAACACAGGGAGGCAGCCATACAGGGAGAGCTGCTGGCTCAGTCTATGTTAAGGGCATGATCAGTGGGCCGCAATAACAGACAAACACACAAGCTGAGGCTGTTTCCATACGTTTTACTGATGGTATAGCAGGTAACGTCCAGGGTACACTCCAGGTGGTCGGGTGGCACTTCAGGAGTTGCACATCCGGTGAGTTATGAGGCCTCCTTGTCCCTTGTGTGTGTGCTAATGTCCTGGCATGCCTGAAACTCGGCCCTGACCTCGCCTATGTTCCTCATTTGTATTGCAGATGATGAAAGCCTTTTGCTGGGCACCGCTTTTCTCCTACGGTCCCTGACTCTCCTTTATGTTATGCAACAAGTGTCCCAGGAGACTGAAGGCTTCTGGTTTTCCCGATGCTTTCTTTGCTGGGCTTGTAATCCCTCACAGACTCGGACTCCAGTGTCCGGGTGTTTCTGGGGTGAACTGGGGACTGTGTAAAGCCTCCTGCTGTATACTGGGGGCTGGGCAAGCTCCTGCTGTATACGTGGGCTGTGTACAGGTTCCTGCTGTATACTGGAGGCTGTGTGGGGGCTGACATTTCTAATGATACAATGATGCAATGTTTTGACTGCCTGCTATAGCATTTTATTGCAATATTAAGGAGACCAAAAAAATTAAGTTTGGTGTTTTGACTTTTTTTTCCCGTTACGCAGTTTACAGATCTGATTAAGTGATTTTACATTTTGATAGATCAGGCATTTCTGCATGCAGAGATACCAAATATGTGTTTTTTTTTAATAGTTTTATTTTCAATGGGGCAAAAGGTGGGTAATTTGAACCTTCATGTTTTTTTTTATGTTTTTCATTTTTTTTTTTACATTTTTCCATATTTTTTAAAACTTTTTTTTTAATCTCTCTCTTTATTTTACATGGCCCCTTAGAGCGCTTGAGCACTGCAGTGTCTGATCGCTTGTGATATGCAGGGAGATGCTTCAGCATTCCTCTGTACAGCACAAATGATCACTTTCTGTTGGTGACGTCACTCGTGCATTGCCGGTAGAAAGTGATTCATGACAGCATCACGGGTTATCAGCTGATTGCATCAAGGGCCGCCAATGCCGGAGGGGAACAGCGCGATCCATGCCGCGGTGCTCAGGATCGAAGTGTCAGTAATTGACAGCGAGATCCAAAGGGTTAGCAATGTCGATCGGATCGCTAATGTGATCGGTGCTGTTAGCTACACGTCAGCTGATCAGATCAGCTGACATATCAGCTGACGTGGGGATGATACGCGCTCAGTGCACGAGCTCGCATTAGAGGGAAGAACACTACCAAAGGCACACAATTACATCCTTGGTCATGAAGGGGTTAAAGAAGTTGTGTGGTCCTGGAGTACAAGTCTACTGTCACTCTATGTGGCTGCAGTCTTATAAATTCTCACAGTGTGCAGTGTGTGTGCTGTCAGGATTCGCCAGTGCCAAAAGCTGGCGGTTGTATATCTGCTACTATGAGAATTGCATACATCTGGACATATGCCAACTAGACATGTGCAGCCTCGCTCAGTCCTTGTGAATTGAGTGAGGTCTGATTGTGGAGGTTAGTATACAAATTGCATCCTTGCTGTCATATGACCATCCCATACCTTGCACCGGAGAATCTTAACAGTGTGTACTGTGAGGATTCACAAGTCTGCCGTCACATAGAGTGAAAAGTTTAGCTGTGGGGGTTAGGAGAGAGAAAGCTATTAAATGGATTCCGCACAAACAAAGTTAATTTTAAAGTTGATTTTAATTAACTGATCTTGGAATAATAATAAACTCACAACTGGATGTAATTAGAAAAAATGTTTCTGTGGTGAGATAATCTTATATATATGTGTCCTGTTATGTACTGTGTAATGGATGTGTCTGATCATACAGGGCCATGGTCTGATCATACCACATCTCTTGTACATGGAGGAAAGAAAAGACTATATAGATATTACAGCACATGATCGCAAAAAAATATTTCTTTAAGTGACTTGAACTGTTCTTGTGACTTTTGAAGCCAAAAGTCACAAAATTTGTCCTCGAGCACTAGTATATTCCAAAATACAACAGGGAAGGCTGGAGTGAATAAGCGCCAAATTTTGTGACTTTTTACAAAGTCGTAATTGATGAATCAGCTGACAGTATCTGGTATAACTAAACTCAGCCCACAAGGTGAAAAAAATAACAGGTGAGCACATACAAAAGAGGCTTAAAAAGGCAGATATACAACTATGAACTGGGTGCAAAAAAAAAGGGCATAAAAGTAGGCAAATAAGGCTGCTTTCACATCAGCGGTTTTCGCCGATTGCGGCAGATGCGGTGAAGAAGCCGCATCTGCCGCGATCAACGCACAACCGCTGCACTTACGGCACAGCCGTGGTTTTTTTGCGGCCGCACCTGCCGCAAGTGCCGATACCGCACCTGCCGCAAGCCCCCATAGACATTGTATGGGGCTTGCCGCAACTGCAGCGGTTATGCGTTAATCGCGGCAGATGCGGTTTCTTCACCGCATCTGCCGCGATCGGCGAAAACCGCTGATGTGAAAGGGGCCTAACTGGTGAAAGGTAATGATGAATTACAAGGATACATTCCCACGATGAGCTTTTGATGTTGCAGTATTTCTGCTCCCAATATATAACTACGGTTACTTGCTGTAGTTCTTTTTTTCATATATTATTATCCCATTCCTGACACTGCAGGTTTTATCTCTTCATGGTGTGTCATGCTTTAAATAAAGCTTTGTTCATAATTCCTGGTATTTGTCTTTGGAAAACTTTATTGATGTACTCATGTGCAGATAACATGCAACTTTGATGCGTTTCAGCATTATCATTTATTACATGCGGATTTTACTCATTTGATGCAAGTCTATGGGAAAACTCAATGCACACGGAAACTGACAGGTTGCAGATATAAAACATGCACTGCAGGTTTACAGTGAGCAAAAAAGAAGAACAGTGGGGATAGCGATAAATTCCATTCACTTTGATTTAACTGTAAAATGCTGATTTTTTTTTTTTGCAAAAATATGCAGCATTAAAAATTCACTAAAAAGTTATTGTGGGCACAGAGCCTAAGTTTGCAATTTTTATAAACTAATAATCACAATAAGGCCCCTTTTCACACTAGCGGTTCTGTCCGGATCCGCAGATCCGGACAGAAAAAAGAGAATTTTGTTTACGTACCGTAAATTCTTTTTTCTTTAATCATCAATGGGAGACCCAGACAATGGGGTTTAGGGCACTGCCCTCCGGAGGTCACACTAGGTACTACAAGTTTGTAGACACCGCCCCCTCCGCTTATAAACCCCTACCGCAGGGAACATCCTCAGTTTGGTCCATAAGCTGCGAGGAGACAAATAAACCACACCCGAAACATCGGGAAAGAAACCGTGCACAGACGGTCCAACAACCCGGAAGAACACTGTCCCAACAGGGAACAGATCGAATGCAAAACATGCAACGGAACAACTGGGTGGGTGCTGGGTCTCCCATTGATGATTAAAGAAAAAAGAATTTACGGTACGTAAACAAAATTCTCTTTTTTCTGGTCATCATAATGGGAGACCCAGACAATGGGGATGTCCTAAAGCAATACCCCAGGGCGGGAAGAGTTCCTCAAAGACGGATAACACATGGTCCCCCTCAAAGGTGGGCAACCGCCGCCTGGAGGACCCGCCTGCCCAAACTTGCATCCGCAGAGGCATGGGCATGCACCATATAGTGCTTAGAGAAAGTGTGCAGGCTGGACCATGTGGCTGCCTGACACACCTGTAGAGCAGAAGCTCGATGTCGCAAAGCCCAGGAGGCACCGACAGCTCTGGTAGAGTGAGCTTTCAATCCCACCGGGAGAGGCAAACCAGAAGACCGGTAGGCCTCCTGAATGGGAGCCTTGATCCATCTGGCCAAGGTTGACTTCGATGCCGCGGACCCCTTACAGCGACCTGTCGTCAGGACAAATAAGGAATCCGAACTCCGGAAGGAGGCAGTCCTGGACACATAAATGCGTACAGCCCTCACGAGATCCAGAGTATGGAGATCGCGCTCGACCTGATGAACGGGAGCGGGGCAAAAAGATGGGAGAACAATCTCCTGGTTCAGGTGAAAAGTGGAAACCACCTTTGGCAAGAATTCTGGCCGCGGGCGTAACACCACCTTGTCTTGGTGAACCACCAGGAAGGCTGACTTGCACGATAGTACAGCCAATTCTGAGACCTTTCTCAGAGACGTAATCGCCACCAGAAAGACCACCTTCTGGGACAGACGAGACAGGGAAATGTCTCTCAGTGGCTCAAACGGCGGTTTCTGCAGTGCCGCCAGGACCATGTTCAGGTCCCAAGGGTCCAGTGGTTGCCTGTAGGGCGGGACCACCCGAGAGACTCCCTGGAGAAACTGACGGACCTTGGGAAGGAGCGCCAAGCGCTTGTCAAACAGCACTGAAAGAGCTGACACTTGACCCTTCAAAGAGCCTAGGGACAATCCCAATTCCAGCCCCGACTGAAGGAAAGCCAACAATGTCGGAATGGATAAGGGCCACGGGGAGCGACCACCCGAGGCACACCAGGTGAAGAAAATCTTCCACGTTCTGTGGTACATCTTCCTGGAAACAGGCTTCCTAGCCCGAGTCATGGTGGCAACAACCGTAGGAGAGAAGCCCCTGGACGTCAGCAGCCAGGCCTCAAGAGCCATGCAGTCAATCTGAGGGCCCTGGAATTGAGGTGGAAGAATGGGCCTTGCGCGAGCAGATCTGCACGTTCTGGAAGAGCCCACCGGAGTCCGCCTGACAGTCGCCACAGGTCCGGATACCAGGACCTCCTGGGCCAATCTGGAGCCACTAGAATGGCTACCCTGCACTCCGACCTGATCTTCCCACAGAACCCTGGGAATCAGAGCTAGAGGCGGGAACACATACGGAAGATGGAATCTGGACCAACTCAGGATCAGGGCATCTGCCCCCAGAGACTGAGGATCCCATGATCTCGCCATGTATTGCGGCACCTGATGATTCAGCCGCGAGGCCATCAGATCCACGTCCGGAGTGCCCCATCTGCTGCAGATGTCCTGGAAGACGTCTGGATGAAGAGACCACTCTCCGGCGTCCATCCCCTGCCGGCTCAGGCAGTCGGCCTCCCAGTTCTCGACCCCTGGGATGTGAACTGCGGAGATCAGGCAGTCGTTGTCCTCCACCCAAGATAGAATGCGGTGGACTTCGGCGAGGGCCTGAGCACTTCTGGTCCCTCCCTGATGATTTATATAGGCGACGGCCGTCGCATTGTCGGACTGAACCCGAATGGGTTGCCCTGACAGGAACTTCTGAAACGCCAGGAGCGCCAGATAGACCGCCTTGATCTCCAGCACGTTGATCTGCAACGCCGACTCCGACGGAGTCCAGAGTCCTTGAGCCCTGTGGTGTAAGAACACCGCACCCCAGCCCGTCAGACTGGCGTCGGTGGTCACCACTAACCATGACGGTTTGAGGAAAGACCGGCCCCGTGACAAATGGCGTGGCTGGAGCCACCACTGCAGGGAATCCCTGGTCGGTTGGGAAATTGTCACCAGCCGATTCAGAGAGATCGTCCTCTTGTCCCATCTGCGAAGAATCTCCAGCTGGAGAGGACGGAGGCGAAACTGCGCAAAAGGTACTGCCTCTATTGCAGCTACCATGCGCCCCACCAGCTTCATCAAGATCCGTAGGGATGATTGTGGTGATAGGAGGACTGCTTGCACTCCTGATTGGATCGCCATCTGTTTGACTCGTGGCAGAGACACTAGGGCCGAGTCCGTGTGGAAGTCCATGCCCAGATATGTCAGTGACTGGGTCGGAACGAGGGTCGACTTCTGGATATTGATAAGCCACCCGAACTGTTCCAGGGACTTCATGGTTACCTCCAGGCTTTGCCGACAAAGGTGTTCTGATGGTGCCCTGACCAGTAGGTCGTCCAGATAGGGTATTACGGCGTGCCCCTGCACGTGCAGGAGAGCCATCATGGAGGCCATCACTTTTGTGAACACCCGCGGTGCCGAGGCCAACCCGAACGGCAGCGCCACAAATTGGAAGTGTTCTTCCCCCACTGCAAATCTCAACCAGCGCTGATGAGCCGGTGCAATGGGCACGTGAAGATAAGCGTCCCGAATATCTATGGACGCTAGGAAGTCCCCCTGTGACACAGCTGCGATCACGGATCGCAGTGATTCCATACGGAACTTCCGAACCAACACGTGACGGTTGAACAACTTTAGGTCCAGAACCGGGCGGAAGGATCCGTCCTTCTTTGGGACGATGAAGAGGTTGGAGTAAAAACCCCGAAACCTCTCCCCGGAAGGCACCGGGACCACCACTCCGTCCCTGCGGAGACCCTCCAACACCAGGTGAAAAGCCTGAGCCTTTTCTGGGGATGGGACCGACCGATGGAATCGGGGTATCGGCTTTGACGTCAGCTCTATCCTGTAACCTCGCGAGACCACGTCTCGAACCCACTGATCTTGAACGTGAAGTAGCCACCTGTCCTGAAAACGAGACAGGCGACCCCCCACCTGTGGGGAGGCAGGAAGTGAGAGCGAGTCATGTAGAGGTGGGTTTGGGAGCGGCAGCCGCTGCCCCCGTCGGCTTCTTTGGACGACTCTTAGAGCGCCACTGAGAAGCGGGCTTGCCCCCTCGGTCCGTGCGAGCGGACAGCGCTGATGACTGTGAGCTGGAGCGAAAGGACCACTGCTTTGGGTTCCTCTTAACGGAATACCGTGGCTTAGGCTTATTCTGCGGGATCTTAGACTCAGCAGAATCCTTTATCAGCTTGTCCAGTTCGGTACCAAAAAGCCTGTCACCAGAGAACGGAAGATTCTGCAAGATCTTCTTAGATGTGGCATCTGAGTCCCAAAGACGCAGCCACAACAACCTGCGAATCGCAATAGCGTTGGCCGAAGCCACAGCTGAGCGAGTGGCAGTTTCCAAAGTCGCCGTAGTCCGCATAGGCCCTTGCCCTTTCGGTAAGCGCCAGGACCTCTGGACTGGACCTTGCCAGGTCAGTGATACCATCCAAGCAGGTAGTAATCGCTTGTAAGGTCCAGACCGTGGCAAAATTAGGGGCAAATGAAGACCCCACAGCCTCATAGGAAGACTTGGCGAGTTGCTCGACCTGTCTATCAGTCGCATCCTTCAGCGAGGAGCTATCAGAGGCAGAGAAAAGGGAGCGTGCAGCAATCCTGGTCATGGAAGCGTCCACCTTCGGGGACTACGACCACTCCTGTAGCACCTCCTGGGGGAAGGGGAAGCGATTGTCCTTGGGTTTGCGGACATAACGCCGCCCAGGATGTAACCTGGGAGCTCTAACCACCCTTCCAAAGTTAGTGTGGTCCATGAAGGAGCCACTTGGTCTAGCCTCCGGCCGCAGCCATTGATAGACCTCCTTCGGGTGTACAGCCACCTCCTCAGGGGGTGTCACGAGACGTAAGGTCTCGTTAATAGAGGACACCAAATCCTCCACCCCGTCTGGTGGTTCAGACACAGACACAGACCCGAAAGTTTGAACCCCCATCATCCTCCTCACCATCAGAGGAACGCTCCTCCTCAGAGAGAGCCTGGAGCTCGGGTGAATCCTCACGACGAGCCCGCTTAAGGGGTCTTACAGCAGAAGAGGGAGACACCCGGGGGTAACTGGAAGGAGTAGCTGGGCCTTCCAGCCTCCTATTGAGTGCCTCCAGGGACTGCGACATGGAGGACAGTTGGGACAACAGAGATTCATTGATCTTATTCTGAGTTTCCCATGGCCCTGGGATCACTTGCACCTCAGGGTACAGCACCGGAGCTGCTGTCTCAGCAGTGTCAGTCCGGGCCTCTGGGCGTCCGCAGTTATTGCAGGACCCCTCCACCAGAGTCCCATTGCATGTAGCACAGGTAATGGTGGCCTCTGCCGCCTTAGCAGCACGCTTCCTAACTGAGGACATCGCCACAGTAGGGGAAAATAAGCCAAAATGTGCAGACAAAACCGGGAATCCCGGTGGCTTACCGACCGCAGCGAAGCGGTAGCGGTGTGTGTGTGTGACCTCCGCGAGAGTTTCCGGTCTCCTCTGGAGTGCAGACGCACGCTGCATACAGCTCCCAGCCGGGAAGTGAGGGTAAAGATGGCCGCCGACAGTGAAACCGTGGGCGGCGCCGAAAACACGCGGGAAGCACACACACACGCCCATCGATGACGTCACCGCACGGGCTGCTTCCTATCCTCCAAGCAGCCTCAGTATTAAGGCGCCAGAGCCCGCAGCGCGGGAAGTAATGTGAAATACATCACACAGACTGCATGCACCAACACACATCCGCAGCCTACAGCCTCAGCCCCTGCAACACACAGGGCGGTCAGCCAGGGTGACCCCCGCACGGGGTACACCTCCAGATCCGCGGACTCGAGAGTAACGCGTGGTCTGAGTGTCAGGACACATAAAGTGACAGACACTACCCCCAGGCACACAGGAGACACAGAGTGCCTCAGTGCCGGTCCGGTCTGTAAGCACCATTTAGGGAGGCCTCGGACGGGGGTTCAGCACCAGTCCGGAGTGTAAGCACCATTTAGGGAGGCCTCGGACTGGGCTGGCTCCAGTCCGGTCTGTAAGCACCATTTAGGGAGGCCTCGGACGGAGCGGAGCTGTGCAAGGCTCCCATCTCCCACTCTCCAGAGCCCCCCAGAGAGGGATGGAAAGGAGCGCAACAGCGTACCGGGAGAACACAAGGTGTCCAGGCTCTAGGCCCTCCGGTACCTCCACCAGCGTGTTCCACAAGGGTGAGCGGGGAGGCTGTCGCAGGTCCCGACCGGAACCATTTTACCTTGTCTTCAGACGCCATCACGTAAGTTGTGAGAATGCAGTGAAGTGCAAGCAAAGCGTGATCCTCCGAGCACACTAAGTTAAAAACTGAGGATGTTCCCTGCGGTAGGGGTTTATAAGCGGAGGGGGCGGTGTCTACAAACTTGTAGTACCTAGTGTGACCTCCGGAGGGCAGTGCCCTAAACCCCATTGTCTGGGTCTCCCATTATGATGACCAGAAAACCTCATCTGCCACCTAACGGCTGCACTTGTGGTACACTTGCGGCAAGCCCCATGCATTCTCTATGGGGCTTTCGGCAAGTGTGGTATTGCCGCGATTCGGCACTTCCGGCCACTAAAAAAAAAAAAGAAAAAAAACACTGCTTGCAGCTTTTTTTTTTCGCAGCCACAAGTGCTGGATCTTGCATAACCATACTTGCCGCAAGCCCCATAGAGAATGCATGGGGCTTGCCGGATCTGGGGCGCAAGTGTGGCCGTTAGGTGGCAGATCTGGCAGATGCAGAAAATCTGCCGAATCTGACGTGCATCAGCGAAAACGCTGATGTGAAAGGCCCCTAAGTCTTGTTTTAATATCAATGAACATGATATAATGCTTTACTGCTTTTTCTTTAACTGCTGAAACTTTATGTATATTTATCAGAAACTCACCTTTCTCGTCAGGAGCTTTTCTACAGCAGGTAACAATTTAGAGTTCAATACATTCTCATTCAATTCATCTTGACTGGAAGCACTGACAATGAAAATAAATAGAAAAGAATATTGGTGGAACCACAGGAAGAAACTATAAACAGAATAGAAAAAAAACATATTATATACAGTTGAAACCATAAGTTTACATACACCATATGAAACAATACATATGCATGTTTTTCTCACTATCTGACATGAAATCAGAATAAACATTTCACGTTTTGAGTCAATTAGGACGACCATAATTATTAATATTTGCCAAATGTCAGAATAATGATAGAGTATTTTTTTATTACTTTCTGAAGTCACTAATTCACATACACTAGGATTATTATGCCTTTAAACAATTAAGGACAGCCCATATTTGGAAAGCTTCTGATCGGTTTATTGGCAACATCTGAACTAATTAGAGGCACCCCTGTGGATATATTTTAATGCACACCTGAAACACACTGCTTCTTTGTGTAGCATCATGGGAAAGGCTAAAGAAATCAGCCAATATATCAGGAAGAGAATTGTGGACTTGCATTGGTTCATCCTTGGGTGCAATTTCCAGATACCTGAAGGTGCCTTGTTCATCTCTACTATCAATTATACTCAAGTACAAACAAGATGAAATAACCAGCCTTCTTACCGCTCAGGAAGGAGACGGGTTCAGTGTCCCAGAGATGAACGTGCTTTGGTATGACATGTGTGTGACGAAATGGACCCTTTAATATATAATGTAGGAGGATTTCTTATTCATCCAGACATATCATATTGCATTTTGGTTTGTAAACTTGTAATGGTCAAAGAGAATTTCTTACAGTATTGTCATAGATTTCTGTGGTTAAAGTTTAGCTTGGTAATGTAATTATCTAACCTGTTTGTCATTGAAGGCCAGAGAACTTAATTATGGTAATCGTCCATTGTCTATTACCCTGTGAATGTTGATTCCATGTCCAGGGGCCCCAGCCACGATTGTCTAAGTGTCATTGATTGCAGACTCAATGTCTCAGACTAACATTCCATTGTATCACTTCTAGCATTTGGATTGAGATAGGACTAAAATATGTTAAATGAGGATTGGAGTTCAGCCAATGAAAAGACTGTGTTATTGCACCAATCATGACGTCCCCAATATCCTACAATGAGGGCTGAGGGTATATAAGGAGGACTGTTCACTTTGACCAGCAGTTTGGAGATTGAAGATTGGAGTTAGGTTCTGTCTAGTGGCCTCAGTCTAGGGATTTTCGGTCCCGGCTAGAGGTCACTGGATTGGATACAGGCAGCTAATCGAGGGTCTTCCGATCCGGTTAGTGAGCCATAACCCTAGGCTTAGGCATTTCGGTGCCGACCAAGGGGATCAGAACACGGACTAAAGAACCACAAGGACTTCAGCAGTGGATTATCGGATTCGACTGCATAAGGACAAGGAAGCAACCCAGGTTGGGACGATATAGTCACCTGGCTACAGACTTTGCCGTGCTGCATTTTAAACCCTGGTGAGCCAGCGGAAGGGTGAGACTCTGTTGCCTGTTACATTTATGTGTTGTGCTTGGTTATGCGTTATATGCTGTTAACTGTTTGGGGATCCAATAAAGCCTTGATATTGTGATTCCCTGACCCTGTGTTGTCTGAGTAGTGTTCCGCCCACGGTTAAGGAGCTCGGGCGTTCAGTTGGGGATGAGCCCTGGTCCACGCTGTCTTTGTAAAGGCGGCTGGGCCTGCGGACGAGAGCGCCCCCTGACCCCCGGGTCTCCACAATGTGTATATTAACCCAAGAACAAAAGCAAAAAGACTTGTGAAGAGGATGGCAGATGCTGGTAAGATTTTGTCATTATCCACAAGAGTACTGTATCAACATGGGCTGCAATGCTACTATGCCAGGAAGAAGCCATTATTCCAAAAGAAACATAAAAAAGCCAGATTGTAATTTTGTGGTCTGACAAACATAATATTAAACTCTTTGGTCATAATGACCATTGTTACGTTTGGAGGAAAAAGGGAGAAGTTAGGAGGCCTAAGAACACCATCCCAACTGTGACAGCATCATGTTGTGGGTATTTTTTTGCTGTAAAAGGGACCGGTGCACTTCACAAAATAGAAATAATCATGAGGAAAGAAGATTATGTGTCAATACTGAATCAACATCTCAAGACATCAACCAGGAAGTTGAAACTTGAGCAGAAATGGGTCTTCCAAATGGACAATGACCCGAACATACTGCCAAACTGGTTACAAATGGCTTAAGAATAACAAAGTCATTGTTTTAGAGTGGCCATCACAAAGCCCTGATCTCAGTCCTACTGAAAATGTATGGACAAAGCTGAAAAGAAAAGTGTGAGCAGGGCAATCTACAAACATGATCAGTTACACCAGTTCTGTCCGGAGGAATGGGCTCAAATTTCTACCAACTATTGTGAGAAGCTTGTGGAAGGATATCCAAAACGTCCAAGTCATATAGTTTAAAGGCAATGGTACTACATACTAATGAAATGTAAATAAACTTGAGACTTTGCAGAAAGTAATAAAAATGCCTTATAACATTCTCTCTCTCATTATTCTGATATTTGGTAAACATTAATAATTATGGTAATCCTAATTGACCTAAAATGGGAAAGGTTTATTTTGATTTCATGTCAGATAGTGAGAAAAAACATACATATGTATCTTTTTATATAGTGTATGGAAACCTCTCGTTTCAGTTTTATATACATATATACACACATACATACATGTACATATGTGCGCACATGGTTCCCTGAAAATTGCCCACAGGAAAATTGCCCACACGGAAAGTTGCCCACATGGAAGTTGCCCACAGGAAAATTGCCCACAGGAAAAATGCCCACAGGAAAATTGCCCACATGGAAAATTGCCCACAGGAGAATTGCCCACATGGAAAATTGCCCACATGGAAAATTGCCCACATGGAAAATTGCCCACAGGAAAATTGCCCACACAGAAATTGCCATTTGCAGCATCACAAAGTTTCAGATCTCTGATATTTGAGGTGCAAGATGAGGATTGACATAATCTGTGATCATCTTGTGAATTACAGTTGACCTAGTGCAGAAATGCTGAGGATCTGTGGTTTGTAGCAGTCGGTCATTACCTGCAATAGATAGATCCAGTCTGCTCTCATCTCTCAGTAATTCTGTCTTAGGCTGGTTTCACACTATGGATTTTTCAAATCCGATGCTGTCAGATCAAAATCGGACAGCATCGGATCCGAATTTGGCCCCATGCAGCACTATGGGCATCGGACCGAATCGGATGTGCACTAAATGCCATCCGATTTGGTCCGATTTTTTTATCGGTGCAAGAATCAGAGCATGCTCCGATTTTTGCACCGAAAATAAAATCGGACAAAATCGGATCGGACCAAATCGGATGGCATTTAGTGCACATCCGATTTGGTCCGGTCAATTTAGCATGGGGCCCTATGGGAGCAGGGTCCGAGGAAACATCGGATGTCTCCTCGGACCCGATTTTACTGTACTGAGCATGCTCAGTACAGTAAAAATTCTCCAAACAGGAAGGCAGGGGTTAAAAAAAATAAAAAAAGTTTATGCTTACCTCACCCTGAGCCCTCGCCGTCTCCCGTTGTCTTCCTGCAGGCTCCCGGTGGCTCCCGGTGTCTGCAGAGGTCTTCTACTGCAGTATAGGACCTGCGGTGATGTCACAGTCATGTGACCGCAGGTTACCATGGTGTAACCTGGTGTCACGTGACTGTGACATCACCACAGGTCCTGTACTGCAGTAGAAGACCTCTGCAGACACCGGGAGCCTGCGGGAGCCACCGGGAGCCTGCAGGAAGACGGCGGGAGACGGCGGGGGCTCGGGGAGAGGTGAGCATATATATATTTTTTTTTTTTTTAACGGAGGCTACGATTTTATGCCGGAATCGGATGCCTATTTGGCATCCGATTCCAGGCATCAGAAGGGAGCCGATGCTGTCCGAATTTATCCCCACACACACTCGTTGGTCAGATGTATGTGCCCTTGTAGCATTCTAAATTCTATAATGTATGAATTGACCCCCCTTCGCCTTCATTACATTCTTGTATATATGCCCATCATCCTTGTAAATAAGTCCAAATCCTGGTATATACAGTATTTTCTGGCGTATAAGACGACTGGGCGTATAAGACGACCCCCAACTTTTCCACTTAAAATATAGAGTTTGGAATATACTCGGCGTATAAGACTAACCCTCTTCTACGGTATGCACTGTGACTCCCACACAGCCCTCCATACAGTATAATGGACCCACATATAGAATAATGGCCCCTACATATCTTCAGACTTTATTATGATCCCCACATAGCCCTCAAACAGCCCTGGGGGGGTTACAGCCCCCCAGTCACTGGTTACAGGCCCGCATTACTGGTTACTGCCCCCATTACTGGTATACAGTCCCCCAGCAGCGGTGGTATACAGGGCCCCAGCAGGGGTGGCATACAGGGCCCCAGCATCGGTGGTATACAGGGTCCCAGCAGCAGTGGTATACAGGGCCCCCAGGCTGCCGCACATAAAATAATAAACCGATCTCAGTGAGATCATCTCACCTTCCGACGTCCTCCAGACACCGGGCGTGCATCCTCAGCTCTTCCTGCTTTTATTCGGCGGCTCCCGGATGCGCCGATCACGTGATTAGAAGCCGGGAGCCGCCAAATACAAGCAGGAAGAGCGGAGGGAACACGCCCAGCACCTGGAGGACGACGGAAGGTGAGATGATCTCACTGAGATCAGTTTATTATTTTATGTGCGGCAGCCTGGGGGCCCTGTATACCGCTGCGGGGGGAAGAGGGGGGCGCAAGATCACTTAGTGTAGTGAAATATGCGCCGCTCCCACTGCCAGTGATGGATAGGGGGATGCAGTGCATATTCATTACACTAATGAACAGGGTCACGTGACCTCCCGCTCACTCTGCAGCCTATCCCCACCTCTTGCAGTCACCGCTTTTCCCCCTCAGCCTGTATAGGGGGCCCTGTACCCGGCATATAAGACGGCCCCCGACTGTGGAGAAGATTTTTAGGGGTTAAAAAGTCGTCTTATACGCCAGAAAATACAGTATGTCCCCATCCTGGAGCCTGGCCGCGTCATGAAAGGGGGCGGGGCTCCGGTATGACACAATTTTAGCCCCGCCCCTTTCATGACGCGGCCAGGCTCTTAGCAAGCTGAGAGGGGCGTGCATAATTACAAGGGAGCAGCAGACAGGCGGGCCCTATTGCGGCTTCTTCAGAAACAGAGAACTCACACAGGACGAGGTAAATATAAACTTTTCTCTACTTTACAAAATCGATTTTTTTTCTGCAAAAGGGGTGGCTGGAAATGATAAGAGGGGGTGCAGGGACAGCTCTAAAGATGCGGGGGGTCAGTTTGTGAGGTCAGGATCACTTTAAGGTATGCATTATCAGAGGTATTTTGATGATTGACAGTTGCGCGAGTGCTTTCTGTATGATCATGCGACTGTGGTACGAGTGTGATGCAATTATGCATTTTTTTTTATCAGCTACCATCAGTGTGACATCCATGTGACCTATACCTCTATACTATCCCCTGCCCTGCAGAGCATCTCACCTACACCTCTATACTATTCCCTTGTATTGCATAACATCTCACCTATACCTCTATACTATCCCACAGCCCTGCAAAGCATGTCACCTACACCTATACTGTTCCCTGTTCTGCCGAGCATCCCACCTACACCTCTATACTATCCACCTGCCCTGTGGCATCTCACCTATAATTCTTTATTATCCTACCCTGTAAAGCATCTCACCTACAATTCTGTTATTCTCCTGCCCTGCAGAGCATCTCACCTACACCTCTTTACCATCCCCCCATCTTGCAGAGCATCTCACCTACACCTCTATACTATTCCCCAGTTCTGCAGAGCATCTCACCTACACCTCTATACCATACCCCATCTTGCAGAGCATCTCACCTGCACCTCTATTCCATTCGCAGTCCTGCAAAGCATCTCACTTTTACCTCTATACCATTCCTCGTCTTGCAGAGCATATAACCTAAAATTCTATATAATTCTCCAGCCCTGTTTTCCTGTTGGCATTCATGTCTGTGGGCATTTTTCACATATCAGATGAACATTCTCACCTTGCACCTCAAATATCAGAGATCTGAAACTTTGTGATACTGCAATTAGCAATTTTCTGTGTGGGCAATTTTCCGTGTGTGCAAATCTCCATGTGGGCAATTTTCCATGTGTGCAAATTTCCATGTGGGCAATTTTCCATGTGTGCAAATTTCCGTGTAGGCAATTTTCCGTGTGGGCAATTTTCCATGTGTGCAATTTTCCGTGTGGGCAATTTTCCATGTGTGCAATTTTCCGTGTGGGCAATTTTCCGTGTGGGCAAATTTCTGTGTGGGCATTTTTCCATGTGGGCATTTTTCCATATGGGCATTTTTCTGGTCACCATACGCACATACACATTACAGGTCTGTTTGTCACAATGCAAGGCTCTTTCTGTTTGTCACAATGCAGGCTCTTTCAGCATGAGTCTTGGCCGTCGTTCAGATGTGTATTTTTGTGTATTTCATGGATAGAACATATATCCAGTATAGTCTATGATTTTTTGCAGTCTCGGGCCATGGGCACAGGTTGCGTTTTTTGTATCATTTTCAGCAGCAAAATTAGAGCAGTTTTTGTAAAAATAACAGACCCAAAACGTATCGTGTTTTTGCTGCTTTTGTTCCCCATTACAATGGAGTCAATGGAGAAAAATGGATTACTAATTGACATACTCATTCTTTAACTGAATGCATTTTCTGACCCCAAAACGGACCAGTAAAAAAATGCAGCGTCAGAACAGCATTTCTGAAAACTCATTGACTAGGTATCACAGGAAGTAATCCATTTTTCATGCAAAAAGAAATCACAAAGAACGGATAAAAAATGCACTGTGTGAATAAGTCCTAAGATTTCATGGGGATGTGCACTTTTGATCTAGGTTACAGATCAAAATCACCCACACAAGTCTATGGGCTTCTGAAAAGCGCAGACAATACACCAGATTCTAGCGGGTTTAAGAAACTTTGCAATTTTTTTTTTTTTTAATTCAAGAATACAACTGGTGGTGAAATGGACACCATGGCTTTAGTACACTTAGAAAATTGGTCAATGTCATTCACATACCAGAATAAAATGGATGTCTATATGAGGTTTCAAAGTCTACCCTAGCTTTGCATGCATTCCCTATGTGTGTGACAGAAATAGCTGATCTTTGTGCTCAGGAGTCCAGGAGAGAATGACTGGAGCAATAGTCGTGCATGTGCACTGCTGCTCCGTTCTTCTGGGGTACAAGTGCTTCATTATGGCAAACAGTGAAGATTCTAGCAGTCAGACCCCACCAATCTACAAATTATCATCTATCCTGTCAATATGTGAATACTACCTTGGAGTGGACCTACTATACTCCTGCTGTTCCCCAAGTTTATTGTCCACTAAGGGCCTTCTAATTCCAAATAAGCTCTTTGTCTTTTTTGTGGGGAAGGTCCTCTGGCTCTGGTCCTTATCTAGCGAGCTAGGTATAAGGCTGCTTTCACATCACGATTTTCGGTCATCCGATTGTATCCGTTTCAAAACGGATACAATCGGATCCGATATCGGATCCCATGTCCCCCTATGGGAATCGGATGGGATCGGATGTGCCACTATTGGCATCCGATTTTGGCACCATCCGATCCCATCCGATTTAATTACGGGCACAAAATCATAGCCTGCTACGATTTTGTGTCCGTGACTCACACCGGACAGCATCGGATCACTGCTGATCCGAGGGCCCACAGCATGGGAGCCTATGGACATCGGATCCGAGTTCACTCCCTGTCTTTCCCTGCTTCTGCTCCTCCATCTTCTTCCCTCTCCTATTCTATATGCTGTGCCCCCGCTATTCTATTCTGTGTCCCTGCCTCTCTATCCTGTCCCCTGTCCACTTCCCTGTGTGTAAAAAGAAAAAAAAAAAAATCCTCCGGGAGTATACATCACCTGTCACAGGCTCCCACGCTGTAGCACCATCAGGACTGAAGAGCCTGTGATGATGTCACAGATCCAGTCAGCTGACAGGTCATGTGACCAGACCTGTGACATCATCACAGGTCCTTCAGCCATGATGGTGCTGCAGCGTGGGAGCCGGTGACAGGTGATGTATGCTCCGGGAGGAGTTTTTTTTTGTTTTGTTTTATTTTTTACACACAGGGAAGAGGACAGGGGACAGGATAGGGATAGATGAGGATAGAGAAGCAGGGACACAGAATAGAATAGCGGGGAGACAGCATAGTATAGCGGGGAGAGAGAATAGAATAGGAGAGGGAAGAAGATGGAGGAGCAGAAGCAGGGAAAGAAAGGGGACCGCAGGATCCACACGGATTCTGCATAGAATCGGATCGGATGGCTATTTGCCATCCGATTGCAGGGATCCGTGCCTGTCCGTGGGATCCTCCTTCAAAGTCGGATCCCACGGACAAGCACTAAATCGTAGTGTGAAACCAGCCTTAGGCTTCATTTGTCTGGTACTAAAGTCCCATTCAGGTTTTCTTCCGGTTCAAAGGGTCATTTTCAGCATCAGTTTGTTTAGGTCTCAAGGGCTCCCCCTGGGGATCAATCCCTCTGGGTTTCCCCTTATGTATCCATACTCCTGTCCTAGGTACCATCTGGATTTCCTTCGGTAGGCCCCTCCGGGGCCCTTCCTTGACTGTTCATTCCTTCTGAGGCAGAAGCAGCGTTGGTGGCAAATCCTGAAAACAGCTGCTAAGATAAGTGCCACTCGGTCTTATACCCTGTTATCTAGCACCTCAGATCCCTAATAAGGTTGATATTTGGAGTGTAGGGGCAAACCCAGGTGCAAGCCAGCAGTGAGTGGGGGCGCCACATCGTAGTCTAGGGCGCTGACCCCACTGCTAGGTAGGGCAGTACTATCAGGTAGAGCCACCTTTTTAACCATTGAGTGCACAGTGTACCCATGTGATTCTAAACCTTTAATATCTGGTAATAAGACCCGGTGCACTGTTTCATACCGTATAGGGACAAGCGAGGGCAGATAGAGTGATAGTCGACGCGGAGTGGGGGCGCCACATCGGTTTGTAGGGTGCCAACCCCCACTGAAAGGTAGGGAAAAGGAGGGAGTCTAGTGTGCAGGGCCTAGATCTTCCTTCCTCCCTTTCACTGTGCACTTAAGTTTTTAACCCATTATTGTTGTTGTTTGTGTTAGCAGAATTTAATAAAGTTTGGGTTTTATATATACTGTATATATATGATTCCCTACTGGCTGTAATCACAGCTATATACACAAAAGATATCACCACTGTTGAAAATAGAAATGCTAATTGATCATGCTACATTAATCAGATAACAAACATGTGATTAGTATAGCAAAGCAACAGCATGTATAAGGGGTACTTCACACGCAAGGATATCGCTGACAATCTCGCTGTTATGTCATAGGTTTTGTGACGTAACAGCGACCTCACCAGTGATCTCGCTTTGTGTGACACGTAGCAGCGACCAGGCCCCTGCTGTGAGATCGCTGATTGTGACAAACCGTTCTGGACCATTTTTTGGTCGTCGCGCTCCCACTGGGCAGCATGCATCGCTGTGTTTGACAAGGACAACGACCTCAATACTATGCCCTAGAGTGACAGGGTCCCAACGACCGCCGTATCGTTTCATATTGTTGCTGCGTCGCTGGTGAGATCTGACTGTTTGACATCTCACCAGCGACCGTGTAGTGACGCACCAACGATCCCAGCCAGGTCATATCGTTGTTGTCATCGCTGGAGCGTCGCTACATGTAATGGGACCCTAAAATGGCAACCATACACTTCCTATCAAATGGTAAACAAGTTCATGTCAAGGCACAAGGGCACAGATTCACTTGAGGACATGTAATAATAAGAGTAAGCACCGCTTAGTAGGCTAAGGAAAGCTAGACCAGACCCTGCTGTGCTGCGACAGCGTACAGGATGATAATCACACCTTGCCCCAGGCATAATTGGCTAAAGATTTTTCCCAAGGCCGCTAATGAATACAGTGTATATGGCTGGCAGTAAACAAAACCTAGCCAGACCCAGTTAGAATACAATAAATGTGTATGAGAACAATAATAAGTTACCCTAAGAAAGGGGGTTAATTAATGGCCTCCTGTGAGGAGTACCAAATTATCCATACCAATGGGCAGTGAGAAATCTCACTATAAGCGCTCAGAGTATGACCATAAGCAAATGCTTATATCCCAGGCAATAAATGCCTCATATAGCTAGATTATGGATTTAAGATTAAGAGGCACAGGTCGATTGGGTGACTTTATTTAAAAGAAATGTGTGGAATTATTGTTTGGCCTCTGTATTTTCAGAAATATACAGTATATTCAGACAGTTACCTTGCTACATTAATTTCCTGCTCTGTAGTTACAGCTCCTTCTTCTAGTTGCATGCCTTCCAGAAGGTTAGGCATGTCTTCTACAGGAGCTACCATGAGGGTTGTTATTGGAGGTGTCGGGTGCAGGATCTTCTTCATGTGACTTTCCAACAGCTCATCCGCAGCAGATGTATCTGTCGGTACAGGTTCGGGTGCTGGCATGCCCTTAGTGCTTATCTCTTGTAATAATCTTGTTTCTATCAACAATACCAAAATATTAATAATAATGATAGTGATTAATATTATTACTTGACTTCTATTATTAGTAGTATAACAGCATTATAAAACATCTAATAAGATTTCAGAAACACAAATATTAACATACATTTCTAGAAACAATAAAGTTAACTGTTTAATTTCAGTACATTTAGGGAGAAAAGTGTTACAACTGATTATAGCATAAACGTTCACATACAAATAGGTAAGAATGAATGTGTATGGAAATGTGAGTAAATGACATAATAAATAACTTATCAGACATAAAAATGGTTGGAACATCCCTATCAATAAGCAGTACATATAGAAAGTTCATAAAAATGACTTCATAACTTTGTTCCTATTAAAAAAGTTAATTTTAATCAACTGATCTTGGAATAATATTAAGTTCCACAATTGGATGTGTTTACAAAAAATGTCCCTGTGCTGAGATAATCTTATATATGTGTCCCTGCTCTGTACTGTGTAATGGATGTGTCTGACCATACAGGGACATGGTCGGATCATACCACATCTCCTGTGCTGAGACAATCTTATATATGTGTCCCTGCTATGTACTGTATAATGGGTGTGTCTGACCGTACAGAGACATGATCTGATCATACCTCATCTCCAGTGCTGAGATAATCTTATATATGTGTCCCTGCTATCTACTGTGTAATGGATGTGTCTGATCGTACTGGGACATCATCTGATCATATCATATCTCCTGGGCAAGGGAGGACGCAGAACCATTGTCCTGCATCGCCGCTGGGGTTTTCAGAGACCACGGCGGCGATGCCGCCTGTCAGGTCGCCGGCGCTGGAGATGTCGCCCTATGTAAATGGGGGCCGGCGACGCTGGCGGGGCGCCAAAACCGTGCGCGCACCACCCGCCAGTCGCTGCCGACATCTCCAGCCCCGTCGCCAGGTGTGACGGGGCCTTTACAGGTAAATTCCACAAGGCAATGGTGCTACTTCAGATTGTCCTGCATCGCCGCTGTGGTTTTCAGAGACCACGGCGGCGATGCCGCCTGTCAGGTCGCCGGCGCTGGAGATGTCACCCTATGTAAATGGGGGACGGCGACACTGGCGGGGCGCCAAAAACGTGCGCGCACCCGCCAGTCGCTGCCGACATCTCCAGCCCCGTCGCCAGGTGTGACGGGGCCTTTACAGGTAAATTCCACAAGGCAATGGTGCTACTGCTGCGCTATTAATTCCATATGCACATAGAGCATAAGGAACCAAAGTCCAATACAAAGGCTACCACATCTGATATACAATTACATTCATATCCCAGAGTGTTAATACCCCCAGCAGACACCCAGCGCTATGCACCAAATAAACTTCTAAAACAGTAAGTGCTACCTTGATGGAACTGTATTTACCTACAGTGACCAGGATGACACCCCTAACGCACGCATCGCATTAGCTTCGTCAGACGAAGTGTACCAGTTTTTATTGATGTTTTCATTTTCTAACCGTTGTAATGGATTAATAAAGATAGCATATTGACTATAATTGGCCTGACTCCTGGGTTGTGTTTTGAAGTGTTGTGTATAGGGGGGCCTTACATTATTAAGTGGTCTTATAGGGATTGGTGATCATTTTCCAATGTTGCTTGAGCATAAGAGGCATATATTGACACTAAAACTTGCCTAATCATGCACTCAAGTGATACGGCCAGTTTTCCATCAGTGCTTATGGTGCAAGCTTTATAAATGAAAAATTTTAAGCACTACCCATGCTTGGCCAAGCTGCTAAATTGCATCAATGGACGATATCCTAAACAGCAAGCATTGAACCACACAATCACAAATCCATCCAGTTTTGAAAGTAGATTTTTAATAAGATTAAAATTGCAAAGTTGCTTGTTTTACAAACCACCATTATACTACTCTCTTCAGGTGATACAAGAGATCAGATACAGTTATACCTACCATCCCTAGTAGTGAAGAAAATAAGCAGCCTAAGTGAATTTGGGACTTTAGAGGGAAACTTTATACAATGCGTAAATAGAGAAAAGTAAAAAAAAAGTCAAATTCTATAAATCAGCTAAGAATAACAAACCAAAAATAATTACCATCATGCACTAAACACTTCCAGTATGGGGAATGAGCATGCCTTGTATTCTGTATGGATTCTAAAGCACTATAAAAACAAAACACATTACTCTTTGCAGTATATGTCTAAAACACATAGCAAGGTATCCCATGAATTAAATTACAATTACACATAAAAACCTATAACAAAAACTTTCAGGTGGGGGAGAAAATCAAACACAAATGACTTAAAGAGAACCTATCAGCAGGTTTTTGCTATGTAATCTGACACCAGAATGATGTAGGGGCTGAGATCCTGACTCCAGAAATGTATCACTTAGGCTGCTTTCACATCAGCGGTTTTCGCCGATCACGGCAGATGCGGTGAAAAAACGCATCTGCCGCGATAAACGCATAACCGCTGCACTTGCCGCACAGTTGCGGCAAGCCCCATGCAATGTCTATGGGGCTTGTGGTAAGTGTGCGGCAGGTGCGGCAAGTGCGGTTTCGGCACTTGCGGCAGGTGCGGCCGCCGCGTTTTTTTGCGACCGCACTTGCCGCACCTGCCGCAAGCCCGCATAGACATTCTA
Source organism: Allobates femoralis (assembly GCA_033576535.1). Taxonomy (NCBI): domain Eukaryota; kingdom Metazoa; phylum Chordata; class Amphibia; order Anura; family Aromobatidae; genus Allobates; species Allobates femoralis. The sequence continues at coordinate 305,412,132 of JARQOC010000004.1, forward strand.
TGGGGCTTGCCGCAACTGTGCCGCAAGTGCAGTGGTTATGCGTTAATCGCGGCAGATGCGTTTTTTCACCGCATCTGCCGCGAACGGCAAAAACTGCTGATGTGAAAGTACCCTTACTGAGCTGCTTGCTCAAATTCCTGTTTTCTCTGCTGCAAATCTATCGTTTCTCTGAATGATGAGCTGAATAAAACCCTGCCCACACCACTGATTGACAGCTTACTGTGTACACTGTGCATAGGCAGAAAGATGGTAATCAGTTATAGAGTTGGGTTGCACAGAGCAGGAGGACTGCATGGCACAAGACAATTAGTCTGTAGTGATAATCTCCTGCTGATAAAAACCCCACAAATTTTATTAAAACACAGCCAAGTGACATCATTGCCGCTACATCATGCTGTTCTCAGCTTAAATAGCAAAGTCCTACTGACGAATTCCCTTTAAAGTAGTTTTCCACTACTATTAAAATGATTACCTTTCCTCAGGATAGGTCATCATTGCTATCAAATTGGTGGGGTCCAAAAATCAGTTCCCCAAACAGATCAGCTGTTACCAACTACAGCAGAGGCCAGATATAAACATTTTACAGATAAAAACAACATAACTCAGTCACATTGTCTCATTATCATTTCTGGGTTTTACAAATCAGTTCTAATTTACTTGCTGCCAAAGCTAGTATCAGCCGGTTGTAGGACCCCACCAACTTGAATACTGATAACCTATTTGAAGGTGAGGTCGTCAATATACTAATAACGGAAAATCCATTTAATATTAGATAATGATAGCCTGTGATTGATAAGCTGAAACAGTGGCAGACACATACAGAAAAGGGCCTCCGAGCAACAAAATTATATAGGTCCTTTGTAGTCCAATAGTTCTGCTATGACAGAAGCTCCTTGCTGCTTTGGAGTAGATAGTGTGCCCCCTTATCTCTTGGTATGTTCCTTGTATGGATGGACAGGCTGCACCAATAATGAGTCCACCCCTGAGCTGAAATTACAGCTCTTTAACTTTACCTAACAAATGACTTGATATTATTCACCCCATTAACTAGTATAATGTCCGTATGCACCTCCTTCCATAAGCTTCTTTATTGTTTTTAATTTTAAAGGTCAATATAATATACATATATATATATATATATATATATATATATATATATATATATATATATATATATATACAGTGTTGGCCAAAAGTATTGACACCCCTGCAATTCTGTCAGATAATACTCAGTTTCTTCCTGAAAATGATTGCAATCACAAATTCTTTGGAATTATTATCTTCATTTAATTTGTCTTCAATGAAAAAACACAAAAAGAATTGTCCTAAAGCCAAATTGGATATAATTCCGCACCAAACATGAAAAAGCGGGTGGAGAAAAGTATTGGCACTGTTAGAAAAATCATGTGATGCTTCTCTAATTTGTCTAATTAACAGCAACTGTGGGCAGCAAGAGGACAGCTCTTTCTATGATCTCTTCCATCACAGAAAGGTACTTTAGGACTATAAGAGACACAAGTTTTTCTTGTTAAAATAATACAAAAAATACATTACATTCTAATTTATACATGAGGCATAATTGAGAACATGACTTTAAATTGCAGACGCTACTACCACTGTAGTAAAGTCATGTTCTCAATTATGCCTCATCTATAAATTAGCCGATGAATAAATGTGGTATAATAAAAGTAAGCGCTGAGAGCTAAGACAGGATAAACAATGCTCTTAAATATATTACCTTTGAGTTTTATTCAACAAATAAAAGCCCTCCTGCCACAACGCGTTTCGACGCTGACTGCGTCTTTCTCAAGTGGAAAGTCACTGTAGTAAAGTCATGTTCTCAATTATGCCTCATCTATAAATTAGAATGTAATGTATTTTTTGTATTATTTTAACAAGAAAAACTTGTGTCTCTTATAGTCCTAAAGTACCTTCCTGTGATGGAAGAGATCATAGAAAGAGCTGTCCTCTTGCTGCCCACTGATCTACGTGATTGGTGTAGAGCAAGAGGTGTAGGTTATCTGCAACTGAACGCAGGCTACACAAGTTGAGCAGCTGAAAGAACTTCCACATCAGTAATTAAAATACTTTTCAGGTCATGTGACGGATCACATGACCTGAAAGTTTGTTGACTTAATCAAGTAGAAGGTCTTTCAGCTGCTCAACCCCTGCATTCTCCGTTCACGTCCCACCATGAACTGCAAGATGTGGTAATGTAAAGTGTCTATGTGTACATGTAGCAGTGCTGTGCATGTCATTAAATGTACATATAGTGTGCATGTAGCAGAGCTGTGATTATACTGTATAACACACACTTCAAAGAGGTAATAACAATAGATTCATTACCTCCCTATTCTCCTCAAGTAATGTAAAATTAGTGATAATGATCCTTCCACTTTACACCACCAAGGAAGTTTTAATTAACAAAAAAAATAGTTGCATCTTATAGTACTAATAATACGGCAATATGTATGTAATGTAACACATAGTTGATCAAAAAAAAAAATAAATGAGAAGTATAATGGAAGGTTTAGAAGGGTGTTATAGTAAGAGTAACTCTTATTAAAATTGTTATTTACAAAAAGGTTGTATTTAACAATTGTAAGAAAATTTCAGCCGAAAAAACAAACAAACTACATTTTGGGAGAACAGACAGAAAACACCATATAAAAGAAACAATAACAGAACCTACCTGTAACATGGTGTCATGTCTCCAGACAACCTGGGTAGTGGATCTCCGAGCAACGTTCTTACAGTCATGGATACAGATTCTGATAGAGATCGTAGGTGGTAACCACCCTGTTAAAAGAATCGTTGTAACTGCATAAAATGAGGTAAAGTCTGAAAGTAATTAAAAGTTTGAATTTCGCGCCTATTTGCAGCCCGGCGAGAGCAGCGCGTTAGAGCCGCTCTCGCCGGGATACACGGTGGCCGCAGCGGCGGCTCTGCATACAGCCCCCCCGCTCTTCCTGTGGCCGCAGCAGCAGCTCTGTATACTGCCCTCCCACTCCTCCTGCCCCGGCTCTTCCTGTGGCTGCAGCGGCGGCTCTGTATACAGCCCCCCTGCCCCCATTCCTCCTGTCGCCGCAGCAGCGGCTCTGTATACAGCCCCCCCGCTATTCCTGCCCCCCTCCCTCCCTCTGCCCCCCCAGCTCCTCCACGGTGATAATTAAAAAAACAAAACCCTCAGTGAGGATACTCACCCTCTGCCGGCGCGCTCTGTCTTCTAGCGTCTAGGTTTAAGGACCTGTCGTTGCCTGGGAAACCAATCAGCTGATCGGTTTCCCAGGCAACGACAGGTCATGTCCTGGGAGCTACAAGACGGAGGTGGAGCGAGCCAGTGGAGGGTAAGTATCCACACTGAGGTTTTTTTTTATTTATAATCACTGTGGAGGAACGGGTGGGAAGGGGGGGAAGAAAAAGGCAGGGAGGGCCGTGGGGAGCGGAGGGGCAGAGGGAGGGGGGGCCGCTGGGAGCGGAGGAGAGGCAAGAGCAGCGGAGGGGGGCAGGAGGAGAGCCTCCATTCTGCCCCCCCCCCGTATCCATCCTGCCCCCCGCCACCATCCTGCCCCCCCTCGCATCCATCCTGCCCCGCCGGCTCCAACCTGGACCCCCCACCACCATCCTGCCCCGCCAGCTCCATCCTGCCCCCCCCCCCCCCGCCACCATCCTGCCCCGCCGGCTCCATGCTGTCCCCCCACCACCATCCTGCCCCGCCGGCTCCATCCTGCCCCCCCACCACCATCCTGCACCCCCTCGCCACCATCCTGCCCCCCCACCACCATCCAGCCCCGCCACCACCATCCTGCCCCGCCACCACCATCCTGCCCCCCCCCACCATAATGGTCCCCCCCACCGGCTCCATCCTGATCCCCCCGCCGTCTCCATCCTGATGCCACCCGCCGGCTCCATCCTGCCCTCCCGCATCTATCCTGCCCCACCCCCCCCACCACCATCCTGCCCCCCCACCACCATCCTGCCCCGCCGGCTCCATCCTGTCCCGCCAACCACCATCCTGCCCTGCCCGCTCCATCCTGCCCCGCCCGCCACCATCCTCCTCCTCCGGCTCCATCCTGCTCCTCCGGCTCCATCCTGCCCCGCTCGCTCCATCCTGCCCCTCCGCCACCATCCTGCCCCTGCTGTTCTTGCTCTCCCGCCTTCATTTTGCCCCCCCCCCGCCTCCATCCTGCTCCGCTTGCTCCATCCTGTCTCCCCACCTCCATTCTGCCCCCTCCCAGCTCCATCCTGCCCCCTCCCCCCTCGGGCTCCATCCTGCCCCCCCCCCTCGGGCTCCATCCTGCCCCACCCCCCGGCTCCATCCTGCCCCCCTCCCACGGACTCCATCCTGCCCCCCCCCTCGGGCTCCATCCTGCAAACCCCCTTCCCCGGGCTCCATCCTGCGAATTCCCACCCACGGCTCCATCCTGCCCCCTCCGGCTCCATCCTGCCCCGCTCGCTCCATCCTGCCACACCTCCCCCCCCACAGCTGATCGGTTTCCCAGGCAACGACAGGTCCTAAAGGCCTGTAGGACCTAGAAGACGGAGGTGGAGCGAGCCGGCGGACAGGCGAGTATCCTCACTGAGGATTTTTTTACTTTTACTGTGGAGGACCGGGGGCCAGGAGGAGCGGGGGGCCGCCGGGAGCGGAGTATCGCCATATACCATAGTGCTCCTATACATGTACTATAATGTACCGCCATGTACCATAGCGCTGTTATACATGTACTGTAATGTACCGCCCTATACTATAGTGCTGCTATACATGTACTGTAATGCACCGCCATATACCATAGCGCTGCTATACATGTACTGTAATGTACCGCCATATACTATAGTGCTGCTATACATGTACTGTAATGTACCGCTATATACTATAGTGCTGCTATACATGTGCTGTAATGTACCGCCATATACTATAGTGCTGCTATACATATGCTGTAATGTACCGCCATGTACCATAGCACTGCTATACATGTACTGTAATGTACCGCCCTATACTATAGTGCTGCTATACATGTACTGTAATGCACTGCCATATACCATAGCACTGCTATACATGTACTGTAATGTACTGCCATATACTATAGTGCTGCTATACATATACTGTAATGTACCGCTATATACTATAGTGCTGCTATACATGTGCTGTAATGTACCACCATATACTATAGTGCTGCTATACATGTGCTGTAATGTACCGCCATATACCATAGCGCTGCTATACATGTACTGTAATGTACCGCCATATACAATAGCGCTGCTATACATGTACTGAAATGTGCCACCATATACCATAGCGCTGCTATATAATATATAGTTCACTCACGTTGACTGAACAAGTTCTGTCAGTCACAGTATGTCAACTACATACATATTCTAGAATACTCGATGCGTTAGAATCAGGCCACCATCTAGTAGCACAATAAATAGGCAGGGTAACTTGAACTTACACCTTACAGTTATACTGGTGTTGGTACCATAGGAAAACCAATTTTTTTATAACATACATTTTTATTGATTTTGAATACTAGAAAGTAAATTTCAATTATGCACAACAAGATACATATGGGAATCAAAGCTTACAACTCGGATTAGGAAAACCAATTTAACCACCGAGTGCCACAATGACCATGCCGAGATCCCAACCCATCAGGATTTATTTATGGCTTGTATGCTAGATTTCTCATGACTGGCACATCCGATCTATACTAAAAAAAGAATGATTTTATGGAGGGAGGGAACAAGCGCCTATACAGCCATATCACTACTTATGTAAAATGGCAGACAGATTGACACTTTAATCAGTGGAATGAGACAATGTACTGCTGAAGAGAAATGATAATAAAATACTACTACATAGGGGCATGATCTGCCTCCTGTACAGCATATGAATGGCTTTAGTGGACAGATGCAGGTTTCCTCAATCAGAAATAACAAATGAATTTACTAAAACCCAATTAGTAAAGTTGGCTCATGAAGGAAACATAACAAGTTAACATGTCCATCTTGTTACATGTAGAAAAAAAATGTTGTTCAGTTTGCTCCAACTGGTTCTCACCTCATAACACAGAACCTTATGCCATCTAAGGCCTCGTGCATTCAAAACCAGGAGTGGAACAATCAGAGGAAAAGTCTAATAAGAAACACCTGCACCACTTCTGGATTTATCACCTACTGAAGGTTTTAACTTACAAATACTAAGGTGAAAAACTAAAATACTCAATGTGTGAAAGTGGCCTAAGTGAAGGTCTATGGTCTACAGCTTATAGTGCAGCTTATAAAAAGAGCTGATAATAACACTCACCTAGGTGCATGTTATAAAATTAGTCAGAGATGGAACAAAAGCGACGATTAAGAATTTTTTTCCTTTTAAATGAGCTTCCTGTCAAGAACAATGTCCTAATAAGTGAGCAACAGAGATGATTTTATTCAATAACATCTAGTACCAAATATACTGCCAAGTATAGTATCCCTAACGGGTCCTTAAGGGACCTTGATTGAAAGAAATGTCTGCCCAAATTTTTAAGTTATTGAATCTTGGCATGCAGAGTGGGTCCCACATCCCTCCTCGGCCCCCTCACAGTGAAAACATGAGGTCTTGCATATGATTGGGACTCCTCGCTCTAATGATGTTGCCTATAAGTAATGGTACCTTTACACGCCGCTACAGGATGGTGGAAACAACCGGGTAGATGAGAGAAATGTATCTTGCACCGCCAAATCAACCCGAGGTAGCGGCGTGTGAAGACGGTTGTTTCCACCCGTCACTTGAGGCACCGGTTTCAGAGCAGTGCTCTAAAACAGGTTAATTTCAAGGCGATGGTTACGGCCTGTATCGGCGTCTAAGTAAGGAACAAGCGGGTTGTTTCGACACCTTGCTATCTACCTGGGGCGTGACACAGGCTCCGGGAAACCGCTACCCTTCAGTGATCATCAGAGGCAGCTCCTGCGTTGCGATTGATAGTCGCTGCACAGGGCGGCATATTTAAGGAGCTGACCAGTCACACTACACAATTGCTCGAGCGTCATGTATTAGTCAGCCTCCTGCGCTGGCTGGCCAATCATGATGCTATTGCTTTGTCCTATCAGCGTACGAGCGTCTCGTAATCCACAATTCTGGCACGCCTATGTGTTGTCCCTGCTGCACCAGGTCCGCCCATATTACCTTGTTGTAGTGGCGTGTAAATGGGGTAAGGTGCTCTGCAGAAGGTAACTTGAGCACCCGGCGGTGCATCCAGAGATAGATGTAACCTAATGTAGCGCACCTTGTTGCGGCGTGTAAAGGCGGTGCGGGTACCGTTTTCAACCGTTTGTGCGTGCTCGTGCACGTGAAGCACCCGGTTGTTTCCACCATCCTGTAGCGGCGTGTAAAGGTACCATAAAGGATAAAGCAGCACTGGTTTCATTTAAAGGGAACCTGTCACCTGGATCTACCCCCCTGACCTATCACTAGCTGTCCCTACACCTTCCTAGCTGCTCCCTAACCATCCCTCTCTGCTGTAAATCCACCCAATAAAGGTTAAGAAAAATGACTTACAACTTACTGGAGGTCGCTCTCTCAGGAGACTGGAAAGGCGGTTCCAGGCTCCATTCTCCCCTCCTCGCTGCTTCACTGCACGCCCCGCTGGGCGTCATTATTCTTTCTTTATCTCTGCCTACATTTGGAATCTCCCGCCCTCTTCTCCTCCTATGATGCACCAGTCAGTAAGTCACATTCGGCCCGATGCATTATGGGCCTGATTATGGGCCTGATCACCTGATCAGCCCGACTTCAATATGGCAATTGCGCATGCGCAGAGCCGGGCCGATCACATGTTTAGGCCCATAATTCACCTGCCCGGATGTGACTTACTGGCTTGTGCATCATAGGAGGAGAAGAGGGCGGGAGATTCAAACTGCAGGCGGAGATCAAGAAAGAATAATGACACCCAGCGGGGTGTGCAGTGAAGCAGCGAGGAGGGGAGAATGGAGCCTGGAACCGCCTTTCCAGTCTCCTGACAGAGCGACCTCCAGTAAGTTACAAGTCATTTTTCTTAATCTTTATAAGGCGGATTTACACCAGAAAGGGATGGTTAGGGAGCAGCTAGGAAGGTGTAGGGACAGCTAGTGATAGGTCAAGGGGGTAAATCCAGGTGACAGGGTCCCTTTAAAGCTCGACACCTTCCAATAACTCGCAAGATCTCGTGCTTTCACTTTGAGGAGGAAAAGTTGTGGTATCCCACTTTGTATGCCGAGATTGAACAATCTTTTAGTCTTTCTGCTGCAAAATTGGCTTGTTTAGCCAGTAGGGACATTTACCAGCATTTTTAGTAATAGGTGTTATTTAGTAAAATGATACGACTGTTGAAGGTTGAACAAAGCCCGACATTGAATGTTGAACTAAAATGAATAAGAAAAGCACAAGAATTTACCTCAAGGATCATGCATAGTTTACCACCAGCAAGATGCATTAACATGTGTGTGAGATGGGCATAACATTCTGGAGTAGCGCACATACGCCCCTGCAAACATATAATAGTATTATAATACAACATTAAAGAAAGAATGTTCAGTAAAAAGATACAGAAAAATATCAGAAAATGATGAAGTACCTCAGGGTCTCCAATGCCTGAATCATAGCCAGCAGAGACTAAAACAAGTTCAGGATTAAACTGAAAATAGAAGAAATCTCATTACTTCTTCAGTGACGTGCTGTATAAATAAATACATATGTAAGTTAATAGTGTGAATGACTGGCAGCAACCTCAAAGTGTAGGTGCAAGCAGAAAAAATTACATCTATTGAAAGAAAGGTGATCTGCTGCAACACTAAACACTATGTGTGCAAGAAGTGGCTGGACTGCACAGCTAATACAGATACAATGCAAATGGATTATAGCAATCACTGCTCTAGATATAATGCAAAATGGAAGACTTAGCTTCAACAGTGGCCACGGTGGAGTGCCCGGTGACCAGCGACAAGGTGCTTCCGTCTCACCGGGTCCTAGCACTATGACTAACTGTGGTATGCAATGTGTATGGGTTTATATGCCTCTATTTATAATTAAAGGGATCCTGTCATCTCCAGAACGCCTCGAAAGCTAGCAAGACATGTCCCTGCAGCATACGATCACTAATCCCACACTCCTTTTGTCTCCTAAAAGCATCCTGTGAAAGTGCATAAAAACGTTTTAATACTTACTCATTAGTGATTATAATTAGCAGGGGCTATATATTCTTTAGTCACCAGGACGGGCTGTTTTGCAGGCTCCAGGATCCACCCTCTCTCTGTGTGCTTTGCTTGTGCAGGCTTTACCCTCCCCCTCTCTATCACTCACAGAATGCAAATCATTAGTCCTGCCTTCAGCTTCACATCACAGCAGCACAGACAGAGAGAGGGTGGATCCTCGAGGCTGCAAAACAACATGCCCTGGTGACTAAAGAATATATCTCCTGCTAATTATAATCACTAATGAGTAAGTATTAAAACGTTTTTATGCACTTTCACAGGATGCTTTTAGGAGACAAAAGAAGTGTGAGAATAGTGATAGGATGCTGCAGGGACATGTTTTGCTAGCTTATGAGGCATTTTGAAGGTGACATGATCCCTTTAAAAACAAGAAAAGTGTGTGTTGGACTCCAACAAGATGGAGACCCCAGCTGGCCTCAGGGTGGGGGGAAGGGGGATAAGGAGGGAGCTCAGTCACAAAAAATACATATGTAAGTTAATAGTGTGAATGACTGGCATTGTATCTGTATTAGCTGTGCAGTCTAGCCACTTCTTGCACTCATTAATGTGCACACATAGTGTTTGGTGTTGCAGCAGATCACCTTTCTTTCAATAATTGTATAAATAAATACAGTCATGGGCAAAAGTGTTGGCTCCCTTGAAATTGTTCCAGAAAATAAAGTATTTCTCCCAGAAAATTATTGCAATTTCACATACTGTGTCATACATGTGTTTATTTTGTTTGTTTGCATTAAAAAAAAAAAAAAAAAAAAAAAAAGGCAAATTGAACACAAATCCCCAAAAATGGGCTGGACACACTTGTTAGCATTCTTATCTTAATATTTGGTTGCACACCTTTAGCATAAATAACTGCAATCAATCACTTCCTACAACTGCCAACAAGCTTCTTATACCTCTTATGGTACCTTTACACGCCGCCACAGAGGGCAACAACGGGCAGGCATCGCACGTTCACGCGCGCGGTTTCAACGGTTGCTAACGGTTCCTGATGCCGCATATACACGCCGCCACAGCGTGCTCCACTGAAGGCATATTTGCTCCCCGGAAGTGCCGACGGGTGCCGCTAGTTACCTTCTGTGGAGTGCCTTCCCTGATTTACACGCCGCTACCACAAGGGAATATGGGCGTACATAGTGCGCGCCGTAAGTTCCTAGGCGTGACAGAGTTGTGTATTACGTGACGCTCGTACGGTGATTGGACAAAGCAATAGCATCATGATTGGCCAGCCTGCGCAGGAAGGCTAGCTAATACATGACGCTAGTGCAAATGTGTAGTGTGACTGGTGAGCTCGTTAAAAATGGCGCCCTGTGCAGGGACAGCCAATGGTTACACAGTAGCCCCCACCAATGATAGCTGATGGGGCGTGTAATCGATGACGCTGTGTCACGCCCCTGGGAATACGTAGGGGACGCAAATACCTTGCCTTTGCCCTGATTACACGCCGCCACCATAGGGATTGTGCCTTCTTGTTGTTTTTTTTTAAATCAATTAGTTTTTATTAATTATTTGACAAATATACAACAAAGGGGGTATGCCCCGTATAAGAGAAGAAAATAAACAGGGCGACAAAAAGAAAAAATTATTAATAAAGAAACTAACAGGGGAAAGGGGAGGGTGGGGGAGGAGAGGGGGGTGAGGTCCAATCAGTTATGATAAAAAGTTATAAAGAATCCTATGAAAGATGTAGGAGATCAAAAGCGTACAATTACATTATAAGCATATGGGGCAGTGAACAGTACATAATGGAATACAAATAAAGTGTAAATAAAGTAAGGTAAACAAATAAGGTAGAGACATCCGCTAAAGAATCCCTGTATTTCAAAAGAGGACCAGGTTATACAGGGTTAGGGCTGAGTGGGGCGGTCAACCAAGGATCCCACCAGCCTAATCTTTTGTTTTTTATGGCCAAGTCATGGGCTAGAGTGGATTCATGTTGGAGGTGTAATTCAATTCGCGACACTAGTTCGGCCCTAGAGGGAGTAGTGGTCAGTTTCCAGTGTTTGGTTAGACACAATCTGGCTGTTACTATTATATTGGTTACAATAGGGCGGACCAATCTGGGAATATCTTCCAGGCCCAGGCCTAGTAGTGCCATAGGACCATCTAAAGTGAGTGGGAACCCGACAACCTCCACTATTAGTGATTCAACCATACTCCAGAACCCCCGAACCCTGGGGCAGAGCCACCACACATGTTCCATAGACCCCGTCTCCAGGCGGCACTTCCAACATAATGAGTCGGAGGATCCTTGAATTTGTGCGAGTCTGAGAGGATTCAGGTACCAATTCATCTGGATTTTTTTTTGCCTGTTCTAGATGTAAGATACAGGATGAATATTTGGAAGTGTGGGTTGCGGCCCTGAGCCATGAGTCCAGAGGGGCCGAGAAGGAGAGCCTGCGCTCCCAGATCGTCATATATGGGAGTTTATGTTGATCCGCGGAAACCAGCAAGGCCCTGTAGATGATAGAAACTCCATGAGTAGCGGAACATTGGGGTTTGAAGTATCTTTGTAAGTGTTCATGTAGGGGGGGATTGTCCCAAGATAGAATATGGCACTGAGATAGGAAATGACGAATCTGGAGGTATTGGTAGAACACCGTATTCGGGAGAGCGAAGACACTGTGTAGTTCAGAGAAGGGACGAAGTCCCGAACTGGTATAAAGGTCATACAGTGTTCGTATATTTAGAGTTTTCCACCTAAACAGGGATAAATCGGGTATAGCATGTTCTAAAGCGTCAAGAGAGATGTACCTAAATAAAAAGGTGAAATAAGGGCGACTCATGAAAGACCAAATTTTTAATAGGGCAATCATGGATCTCAGAAGGCCGCCGGGGGAGAGGGCCGGAGCAGTCCCAGTTCCAACAGAATGCGAAGAGACCCAGAGGGGGCATGAAATGCCTCAATTTGTAGCCAAGGTATCGGGGAAACAGTCCCGGACCACCAGATCTTCGCATACTCCAGATGGGTAGCTCTATAATATGTTAGTATATCCGGGACTCCCAGGCCCCCCGCAGCACTCGGGAGAATCATCACTTTGTGGGCAATACGTGGGGGTTTCTTATTCCAAATAAAGGAATTGATTAAATGTTGAAAACTGGAGATACACGCGCGGGCGAATAGAATAGGGAGACAACGGAAGAGGTATATTAATTTCGGTAAAATTGTCATTTTAATGATGTGTATGCGGGCAATCCAAGAAAGGACCAGTGGGGAGATCCTGTCCAACTCCTGTGAAACTTGTCTATACAATCTGTCAAAGTTTTGCTTACCGTATATACTCGTGTATAAGCCGAGTTTTTCAGCCCAAAAATTGGGCTGAAAAGTCCCGCCCTCGGCTTATACACGGGTCATACGGTATGCTGTGGGGGGGGCTGTGACCGGGGGCTGGAGGAGGCAGGAGGGGGCCGCGGTAACCGCAGGCGGTCACGTGGGGCCGCCTCATTAGTGCAATGAATATGCACGGCATCCCCCGTCCATCAACGGCAGGGGGATGCCGTGCATATTGCAATACACAGTCCCTCCTCCTTATTATGGGACCCCCGGTTAGTAATAAACAGCCCCCCCCTCCTTATCATGTCCCCCCCCAGGCTGCGGCAAGCTGTCAAAATAACAAACTTTCATACATCATCTTCCGGCGCAGCTCCTCCGCTCGCCGGCTTCTTCTTCCTGCTTGTGCCGGTGTCATGTGACCGGGCGCAGGAGATGACGTCATTTCCTGCGCGCGGTCACAGAAGCCGGCACAAGAAGAAGAAGAAGTCGGGACCGGAGGAGCGGAGGACCGGAGGAGCTGCGCCGGAAGGTGATGTATGAAAGTTTGTTATTTTGACAGCTTGCCGCAGCCGGGGGGGGGACATGATAAGGAGGTGGGGGGCTGTTTACTACCACTGGGGCTGTAGGATACTATCACTGGGGCTGTATACTACCACTGGGGCTGCTGGATACAACCACTGGGGCTGTATATACCTCTGGGGCTGCTGTATACTACACTGGGGCTGTATATACCACTGGGGCTGCTGGATACAACCACTGGGGCTGTATATACCTCTGGGGCTGCTGTATACTACCACTGGGGCTGTATATACCTCTGGGGCTGCTGGATACTACCACTGGGGCTGTATATACCCCTGGGGCTGCTGTATACTACCACTGGGGCTGTATATACCTCTGGGGCTGCTGTATACACCTCTGGGGCTGCTGGATACTACCACTGGGGCTGTATATACCACTGGGGCTGTGTATATACCTCTGGGGCTGCTGTATACTACCACTGGGGCTGTATATACCTCTGGGGCTGCTGTATACTACCACTGGGGCTGTATATACCTCTGGGGCTGCTGGATACTACCACTGGGGCTGTATATACCTCTGGGACTGTTGGATACTACCACTGGGGCTGCTGCTGTATACTACCTCTGGGGCTGCTGTATACTACCACTGGGGCTGCTGTATATACCTTTGGGGCTGCTGTATACTACCTCTGGGGCTGCTGTATACTACCTCTGGGGCTGCTGTATACTACCTCTGGGGATGCTGTATACTACCACTGGGGCTGTATATACCTCTGGGGCTGCTGTATACTACCACTGGGGCTGTAAATACCACTGGGGCTGCTGTATACTAATCACTGGGGCTGCTGCTGCTGTATATACCACTGGGGCTGCTGTATACTACCACTGGGGCTGCTGTATATACCTTTCGGGCTGCTGTATACTACCTCTGGGGCTGCTGTATACTACCTCTGGGGATGCTGTATACTACCACTGGGGCTGCTGTATATACCTCTGGGGCTGCTGTATACCACACTGCTGGGGGCTGTATACCTGTGCTGGGGTCCACCCTCGGCTTATACACAAGTCAATAGGTTTTCCCAGGTTTTGGGGACAAAAGTAGGGGGGTCGGCTTATACACGAGTATATACGGTAACTATAGAATGTAGGTGGCAGACATAAATCCCAAGATAAACAAAGCCATTAGGGGACCATGAGAATGCAAATTGTTGTTGGAGTTGGACCTGGACGCAGGCTGGTATATTAACAGGGAACAGCATGGATTTGGACATGTTTAGCTTGTAGAAGGACACCCTGGAGAACTTTTTAAGCAGGGCCATAATTTCGTTTAGAGAGTCTGAGGCATCCGTGCACGAGAAAACCACGTCATCCGCGTATAGTCCAATTTTGTGTTCCCGTCCCCCTATGTTGACGCCGTGAATGTCTGGATTGGCCCTTACAGCCGCAGCCAGAGGTTCCATTGCTAGCGCAAATATCAAGGGGGATAGAGGGCAACCCTGCCGGGTCCCGTTGGTGATGTTAAAGCTGCTGGAGAGAAAACCCGAGGCTCGGACAGAAGCAGAGGGAAGAGAGTATAGGGCCATAATGGCCGCCTTGACCTGGCCCGTTATACCAAATTTGTCAAGCACCTCTCCAATGTACCCCCAGTGAATCCTGTCGAATGCCTTTTCGGCATCTAGCGACAGGAGGGCACCGGGGGCCCCGGACCTCTCCAGAACGTCCAAGATATTGATTAAACGTCTGGTTCCGTCACGAGACTGCCTGCTTGGGACAAAACCAACCTGGTCGGGATCTATGAGGGTCGGTAGTACCCTCATGAGCCTATTTGCCCATATCTTGGCGTAAATTTTTGTGTCGCAATTTAGTAGCGCTATTGGAGTGTCAGGGGACTTCCCCGGCTTAGGTAGTGTGGAAATAATTGCCTCCAAACCCTCCCAACCCACCTCTCCCCTGTACCGCCAGCACTCAAAGAGTCTAAGTAAAAAATGGTAAAAGGACGGGGGCAAATTGTATGTAGTAGGAGAACGGAAAACCGTCAGGGCCAGGAGCAGAATGTTTTTTAACAGATTTTATTACTTGCATTATTTCTGGGAGGGTTATGGGGGTGTCTAGGAGAGACAGGTGCTGCTGTGATAACCTAGGTAGAGTGACCTTATTAAGAAATGCTGCAATAAGTTCAGGGTTGGGTTGCGGCGTATTGGGGTCTGAATTCAAGTTATACAGGGATTTATAGTAGTGACTGAATTCCTCAGCTATCTTAATGGGGTGATGGATCTGGCGGCCTGAAGGGGCGGTAAGATGTGAGATCCTGGAACGTGCCACTTTCTTTCTTACTCGCCTGGCCAGCAGAGCCCCGGCCCTGTCACCCATACCATAAAATTTAGCATGAAGGGTCTTAAGGTGCTTTTCAGTTTTATGTAGGAGCAAGGTGCGGAGATGACTCCTCGCCTCAAGAAGTGCTGACTAGACTGCGGGGGAAGGACACTTTTTGTATTGTTCCTCCAGGGACAGTAATGAATGGAGAGCAGCATCTAATTCCGCTATGCGTCGTTTCTTTACAAAAGAAGCTGTTTTAATTAGTAGACCCCGGAGCACAGCCTTGTGAGAGAACCAGAGGGAATCATCCCGCACCGCCCCGTTATCATTCAGGGAAAAAAATTCGGTCAGTTGGCTGGCAATATCCTCTGAAATTTGAGGGTCAGTTAGGAGGTGGGCATTAAGCCTCCAAATAAAGGGAGATCTGACCCCCATGGGGTCTGTTATCTGAAGGGAGGTGGGAGCATGGTCTGACCAGGCGATGCTATCGATGGAGGCGGCAGTACATTCTTGTAATAAGGCATCATTAACCAATAAATAATCAATTCTACTGTATGTCCTGTAACGAGGGGATAGAAAAGTGTAATCGCGTTCCTCACCATGGAAGTACCGCCAAATATCATGGAGGCCGTATTCCATCATTAGGGAGCCCATCTCACCCCTTGGGGTGGACACATCAGAGCAATCAAGGGACTTGTTCATGGGCATGTTAAAGTCGCCATCTATTATTGTGCGGCAGCGGCCATTAAGCTCAGGCCGGTCCAGGAGTGAGGACAGAAATGATTTTTGTCCCACATTAGGAGCATACACGGAGACTAGAACATAAGGAACCTCATTAATCTGGCATGAGAGGATTAGGTATCTCCCTCTGTATCTGAGATGGAGTTGGTCAGCTGTAAGGAGACCGTATGCCCAATGAGGATCGCCACTCCCGCTTTTTTCAAGGGACCATTGGCAAAAAATTGGGTGGGATAAGTTTTATTCTGCAATCTAAAATTGTCTGCTGCAAGCAGGTGGGCTTCCTGGATAAAGATTACATCACTCCTGGATCTGCCGAACTGCCGCAAGGCCATTGATCGTTTAACGGGCGAGTTAAGGCCATTGACATTTAAAGATAATACGTTAATACTCATGATATCAGATAGCATTTACAGTAGAAGTGATCAGGAACACACCAGATAGCCATAGGATATGCATTAATAGAGGGACCTGAAGGCTGGAGGGAGAAAAAGGGAGGGGGGGAGAGGGAAGTGGGTAGCCTAGGTGTTACCCTTGCCATAAAATTTAGAGCACGGCAGGGCCAAAAGATGAGGCTAAAAAGAAAAGAAAAAAGACTGAAAAAACAGAAAACATCAAAAAACCATACGAAGAAAAAACCAAACATTGGAGTCTAGAGGCTTTACACCTGTAAAGAGTGACTAAAACACACTCAGGGGGCAAAGTTCTCGAACCGCAGGCAATCCGAAAAAGAACAATAACAGGGAACCAGCGAAGTCCAAACCAAGGACCAAAACCGGGTCCTAAAAGCCATAACCACCGGGCATTGCAGTATAGTTAGATTCACACAGCCTTTTTCCACTCCTTGGAGATTGTACGAGCTGTCTTGTTAGGACTGGGGCTGGAGCGAGGAGGTGTTGTGCTGGAATCCAGGGAAAGTCCCCACTCTTTAAGGGCCCTCCTCAAGTGGCTAGGAGAGCGGAAAATCTGCGCCGTACCTTTGTAGCGGAACCGAACGTGAACTGGTGAGCCCCAGGAGTACATAATGCCATGATCCCGTAGGATTTTGCAGTGAGGGGCAAACTCACGTCGTCTAGCAAGTGTACCGGCAGACAGATCCGGGAAGATGGAGATTCCTGTAAAAGGAGGATTTAATGTAGGATTCTTCCTCATGGCTTGTAAGACCGCATCAGCAACGGCCGGCTTGGTGAATTGAACTAGGATGTCTCTGGGGAGCGCCTTGTTAACATGCGCAGGCTTGGGGATCCTGTAGGCCCTGTCGAGAACCGTCTCATCCTTCTGTATATCTGGTAGCAGTTGGGGCAGTAGGTTATGAATTATCTCCTGTAGGTCTTCCTGGTCTTGCGCCTCAGGAATCCCACGGAGCCTGACGTTTCCTCTCCTAGATTTATCCTCCAGACTGCAGATCCTAAGCTGGGCCTGTTTTAGTTCATTTGCTATCAAGCCGTAGTCAGTGGCTAGTTCGTTGTGGGCATCTGCATACTCCGCCATTTTGTCTTCTATGTGGCCTGTTCTCTCTCCTAATGAGGAGAGATCTTTACGCATCTCCTCCATTATGCCCCTCATGTCGTCTTGAAGAGAACGCCTGAGCGATCCCAAAAAGTCTCTGAGCTCTCTCCGCGACGCCGGAGTGTCATCGTCGGCGTCGCTGTCTGCGCTCTTTTCGCAGCTGCGATGTGTGCGGGAGCGGGAAGGAGGAGAGCTAGGAGCCGGCACCATTTTAGATTGAGAGTGCTGGGGCTGATCAGGGCCGAAAAAGTCTGTGACCTTTTTTGCAGCAGCCCGCTGCTTAGAGGAATTCCTAGGCATACCTGGGGGGTCTAGAGAAGTTCCGCCACCGGATTATGCAGGATTGAAGGCTGTGGGAGAGCTGTAGAGTGCCGTTAGCCCGGTAAGTTGCAGGAGCTCAGAGAGACACTTCTGGTATCATGAGCTCCCAGGCCACGCCCCTGCCTTCTTGTTTTTGAGCACGGCTCAGAAACAGGTATCCGAAGAAACTGCAAGACACAGGAGGGAAATGCCTGAATTACACGCCGCCACATCGTGGTGTTTTCATGGCAACAGGCACAATTGTGTCCGATGCCTGGCGGTTTCTACCTTTCTGTGGCGGCGTGTAAAGGTACCATTAGGGTGCCTTCACACTGCGGCACGATCCGGTCCGGGGCTGTCCGGGATGACCCTGACAGCCGCGGATCGAATCAGCACACAGGACTTGAGGGCTAATTTGCCCTTCAGTCCGGTGTGCAGCGCACGCAGCTCCCGCTGCTGATAGATCAGGACCGCGGGCGCCGCTGTCAGGGTCATCCCGGACCGCCCCGGACCGGATCACGCCGCAGTGTGAAGGCACCCTCAACTGGAATTTTGGACCATTGCAATCTTCTCCAGGTCTCTTAGATTTGAAGGCGCCTTCTCCCTACAGCAATTTTAAGATCTCTCTTCAGGTGTTCACTTGGATTTAGATTCAGACTCATTGCTGGCCCAAAAACATCTTTGATCCTCCACTATATTTGACTGTAAATCCAGTGTTCTTTTCTTTCTAGATCTCAGTTCGTATAACGGTACAAGCAGATATGATAATACAGTATAATCACACTAGATGGTGGCCCGATTCTAACGCATCGGGTATTCTAGAATACCTTGTAAACAGGAGTGAACTGCGTCACACTGACTGACAGCCTTGTAGACAGGAGTGAAGTGCGTCACACTGACTGACAGCCTTGTAGACTGGAGTACAGTTCGTGACACTGACTGACAGCCTTGCAGACAGGAGTGAAGTGCGTCACACTATGAGTGACAGCCTTGTAGACAGGAGTGAACTGCGTCACACTGACTGAAAGCCTTGTAGACAGGAGTACAGCTTGTGACACTGACGACAGCCTTGTAGACAGGAGTGATGTTTGACACACTGACTGACGGCCTTATAGACAGGAGTAAACTGCGTCACACTGACTAACAGACCTTATAGACAGGAGTAAGGAGTGAGGATGGGGAGGCTGTGAGGATGAAGGAGGCTGTGAGGATGGAGGTGGCTGTCAGGATGGAGGAGGTTGTGAGGATGAAGGAGGCTGAGGGGATGGAGGAGGCTGTGAGGATGGAGGAGGCTGTGAGGATGGATAAAGACAAATGTATTAAAAATAATAAATGATTCTTATACTTACCTCTCCTCCGAGTGCTCGGTGTGGGGAGTAGTAGCAGGCAGTGTGCGGCTAGGACCTTGCATGATGTCAGAATGACATCTTCGTTCGGCGCTGTGATTGGCCCGCTCGCTGTCATGTGATATGTACGTCACATATCACATGACAGTGAGCGGGACATTCACAGCGCCGTACGCAGATGTCATTCTGACATCATGCAAGGTCCTAGCAGCACACTGCCTACTACTACTCCCGACACCGAGCACTCGGCGGAGAGGTAAGTATAAGAATCTTTATTATTTTTAATACATTTGGCATTATTTTACATTTGATTTCGCAGTGTATAATACACTGCAAAATCAAATGGGGCTGAGACAGATGTCACACAGGGGAGGAAGAACAGGATTCTTCCTCCCCTCTGTGACATCACTAAAAAAGTAGCCCTAAGGAGCGGGGGAACACCGAGAGCGCGAGCAGGGCTGGAGGAGCGGGAAGGGGGGGGCGACGAGGAGAGCCGCGCGGAGCGCGAACTCAAAATGCTGCTCTTTTGCATACGCTGCGCTCATTGGCCGCCGCGTCTGCTGGCGACTAATGAGCGGCCTCTGTCTGGCGCGCGATTTCCGTGACAGACAGACAACATTAGATGATTATATAGTAGATGCACTAGTGATGATTCCAACGCCTGTGCAATGCTAAAGCAATCCTGAAAACCTGCACTGTTGACGGCCCTTGAGGACTGGAGTTGGGGACCTATGATCCACACTATCCAAAGAGATATATTTTTTAACAATTTTGGTTGTCAGGTCCTCAGGCAGTTCTCTTCTCCTCTTTCTGTTCTCTATGCTTAGTGTGGCTCACACAATACAAATATTGAGTCAACTGCTCCCCTTTTTATGTGGTTTCAGGTGTTATTTACACACCTGTAACTTTCCACGCCTGAGTTTGAACAAGCATCACATGCTTGAAGCAAAGCTTACTCACAATGTTGGCAAGATACCAACAATTTTGTCTGGCTCATTTTAAGGGGTTTGTGTGAAAGTATGTCCAATTTGCTGCTTTTTCTCTTTTTGGGTTGTTCCAATACACACAAAGAAAATAAACATGTATATGACAAAACATATGATTGCAATTATTTTCTGTGAGAAAAATGTAATTTTCATGAAAAATTTCAGGAGCGCCAAAACTTTCAGCCATGACTGTATACTTGCAGCATACTAATGATAATTATTCTAATTGCAGCATACTAACATTCCAGAGTTGTTCCACCATCTGATCAAATACCGTTCAAGAATCAATAATTGTTACATTACTTTGTTATAGGAACACAAAATTCATACCTCAAAGGCCAATGGCAGGAGTACATGGAGGAAGGCTGCAATATAATCTGCATTACCCATGCCAATCTAAAAGAGAGACACAGACAAAACAAAAGAAAGTAACAAATGTATGTGAATGTGATTAAATGCATTATGAAATACATATTGGATATTTGTTTTCGTGTTGTTACTTAAGAATTTATTTGTTTGCCATTGACTGAATCAGAACACTATAGAGATGCAAGGGTAATTATGACAGACTTAAGCCCCCGTCACACCTAGCGAGATCGCGGTTTCGTCACAGGTTTTGTGATGCAACAGTGACCTTGCCAGCGATCTCGCCATGTTTGACATGTAGCAGCGACCAGGCCCCTACTGTGAGATCGCTGATTGTGTCGAAATGGCCTGGACCATTTATTGATCATCAGGCTCCCGCTGGGCAGCATGCATCGGTATGTTTGACGCCTATCAACGACCTTGTTGGCAACTCAGAACTCAGCCACGTAGATCTGAGTTCTCAGACTAGCTACTGTGTGACAGGGTCCCAACGACAGCCGAGGTCGTTATACGGTCGCCATATCGTTGCTGCGTTGTTGAGTAGATCTGACTGTTTGATATCTCACCAGCGACCATGTAGCGATGTTCCAGCAATCCTTACCAGGTTGTATCGTTGTCGAGATCGCTGGAACATCGCCTAGTGTGACAGGACCCTTAGCCTCAAGTGGTAAAAAAAAAAAAAAAAAAAGCTTCAAACTTGTCAATGGAAAGGGGTGGTGTCTCCAGCAGTAAGATTAAATGTTGTCCAGCATCAATTACTCCTGCAACAAGAGATGAACAACACTGATGATGACATATCTGCACAATGGTGCCTTTTATGGATTAGGACACAAGCACAATGCACGTCCTTTCAGGTATGTCCAGCTGTGACATCTTCAGGGCTGCTCACCTCCTGATATGGAAGTGAGTCTTAAGAGACAACACAATCACCTATCCTGTGGCTAGTTATCTAAGGCCCCTTTCACATCAGCGTTTTTGCTGCTTTGCGGCAGATCCGGCAGATTTACCACATCTGCTGCGTAACAGCTGCTCGTGTAGCACACTTGCGGCAAGCTCCATTCATTCTCTATGGGACTTGCGTAAGGTGCGGCAAAGGAGGCTTTTTCTGCGATCCGGCACTTGCGGCAGGTAAATAAAACGCTGCTAGTTGCGTTTTATTGACCTGCCGCAAGTGCTGCATTGCGGCAAAAAACGCATTTGCCACACCTGCCGCAAGTCCCCTAGAGAATGAATGGGGTTTGCCGCAAGTGTGCTGCACGAGCAGCCGTTACGCGGCAGATGTGGTAAACGTGCCGGATCTGCCGCAAAGCAGCAAAAACGCTGATGTGACAGGGGCCTTAGCCAATTGAGAGAAAAATCTTTCAAAAAGGATCTTTCCCCAGTTTGTGCATTTTAGGCTGCTTTCACACTTGCATTTTTTTCAAATCAGGAAGATCAGTTATTTCAGGTAAATACATGATTTTTTTCAGGATCCAGTTTTTTGCCCATTCACTTTAATGATGTCAGGTAGGATCATATTGCTTCAGGTTTCTTCCTGACATCATTAAAGTAAATGAGCAAAAAACTGGACCCTGAAAGAAACAGGTTTTCATCTGAAATAACTGATCTTCCTGATCTGAAAAAAACACAGGTGTGAAACCAGCCTTAGGGTGCCGTCACACGCATCAATTTGAAGAATGATATTGTTAGCGATCACATGCACGCGCGATCGCTAACAATATCGTTCAGATCGCTGGTGAGCTGTCACACAGGCAGACTCACCAGCGATCAATGGACCAGAGACATCGAGGAAACGATTTAAATATCGTTTCCACGATGTCTTGCTCCCGCTGACAGGATTCAGTTAGCGGGAGCAGGCTGGTATCCATGGTAAACTGCGGGTATCTAGGCAGGGCGCGCTGTCTAGATACCCGATGTATACCTTGGTTACCAGCCTTCTCCGCTCACCGGCTGGTATCCAAGGTACACAGCGGGTAACTAGGGTCCCTAGTTACCCGCTGTGTACCTTGGATACCAGCCAGTGAGCGGAGAAGGCTGGTAACCAAGGTATACATCATGTATCTAGGCAGCGTGCGCTGCCTAGTAACCCGCAGTTTACCTTGGATACCAGCTCCCAGCGCTTGCAGAGAGGCGCTGGGAGCTGGCTTACCGGTCGTCTCCCGGTGTCACACGCAGTGACGCTGCGTGTCCACCGGGTGACCAACGATAGATTTGAGGTCCTGTCCTCAAATCAAACGATGAACGTTCAGCCGACTGATCGTTCATCGTTTGTAGTGTCACACGCAACAATGTCGTTTCAACATCGTTCAAGCGTCACAGAACACGTGACTTTTGAACGATATCGGCAATCATATCGTTACGTGTGACGTGGCCTTTAGGCCCTCTTCACACTAGCGTTTCTGTCTGGATTCGGAAGATCCGGACAGAAAACAGCATTTGCCACCTAAAGGCTGCACTTGCAGTGCACTTGCGGCAAGCCCCATGCATTCTTTATGGGGAATTGCGGCAAGTGTGGTATTGCTGCAAACCGACACTTGCACCAGTTGCGACTGTGAAAATAAACGCGGTCAGCTGCATTTTTTTTCACGGCCGCAACTGCCACAAGTGAAGGAACGCGGCAATACCGCACTTGCCGCAAGCCCCAAAGAGAATGCATGGGGCTTACCGC
Source organism: Allobates femoralis (assembly GCA_033576535.1). Taxonomy (NCBI): domain Eukaryota; kingdom Metazoa; phylum Chordata; class Amphibia; order Anura; family Aromobatidae; genus Allobates; species Allobates femoralis. The sequence continues at coordinate 305,435,378 of JARQOC010000004.1, forward strand.
AAGTGCTGCCGTCAGGCGGCAAATGTAGCAGATATGTTTTTCTGTCCGGATCTGCCAGACCCTGACAGAAACGCTAGTGTGAAAGGGGCCTTTAAACTGGCCACACCATGGAATAATGGCTGCAGAGCTGAATATAACATATTTCATTTGTCAATTTCTCTATTGCGGAGATATAATTGTTTAAAACTTTGGTTATAATTTAGGTAAAGAACTGGGGGCATGTACTTCTTCCACTGCATGTCCTTGACCAATCATAAGCAGGTAGTAACATACAAGAGAAAAGAAAGAAATTACTCCTATATTATCTTGGCTTTCTCCTGTGTGACCTGTAATGACAGTCTTCCCTGCTCACTAATCTCACAACAAAGCCAACATTGCGCTGGGAGTAAAGAAGATATTACCAACACATTTCAAGTCACAACAGTAAGTGTGGAGTGAGGGGAGTACAACTGAACTGACAGCATTTTAAGAGGAGAGACACAGTTGCAGACATGTTTCTCAAGAGACAGGGCTCAGCTCAGTTGCATTGCCCGTCCCACCACACTGACTGCTGTGAGATGAAAGCTAAAGAAGTGTTAGTAATATCTACTCTACTGACAGCACTATACAATCTCACACCTCTTAGCAGTGTAAAGAACAGATTGTCATTACACACATGCAAAGGTGCTGTCAGGGTTTTCCATCAGTGTGTCATCTGTGTTTTTCTGGTATAGATAAAAAATGAAATTACAAAGCTTCTTCTATACTTTGCAATGTTAAACACGTTCAGCACACAAGTGGCAAATGGATACCCTTTGTGTGCTGTACATGTTTTTCACTGACCCATAGTCTTATATTGGCCCTTGTCATACGTGCTGCCGGTATAAAAAGGACATGTCTCCGTGTGGCTCACATGAACACACTCTATGTGAAAACACAGACATGTGAAGATCACCATAGTTTAAAATTGGTACATGGGGTATCTGAAAAAAAAAAATGGATACCACACATACAATAAACATGTACCTGTGAAAGGGGACTTACACTAATAAACCTGCTCTAACCTATTAAATGAGTGTGTTCCTTTTTTCCCCTTGTATGCTGTTGCTGCCTGCTTAAAATTGGTCAACATCATGTAGGAGAAGTAGTACACACCTCCAGTGAAAAATATCCGGTAACACCCAGTTGAATTGTAACATAAATTATAACCTAAACTTTACAAGGTAATATCTCAGCAACAGATATGAGGTATTAAAAATGTTTTTTTTTAGTTCTGCAGAAACTATTCCATTATTGGACAGTTTCATATGCCAACACTAGTAAAAGTTCCTCTATAATTAGGTATGGCACTCTTAGCTAGATCAAAGCAATATGTACCTGGTTCCATGGTAGATTTATATTGAAACCAGTTCCTTTGCCCTTTCCAATAGAATCATAGTCCGATTCACGCAGGTTTGGCCAGAATGATCCATGTTCATAGCGATGCCAAGAGAAATATAAGACACTAACATATGAAAAAAAAAAAGAGAATTTTGTTTACTTAATTTTTTTTCTTCTAGCTCCTAATTGGGAGACCCAGACATTGGGTGTATAGCTTCCACCTCCGGAGGACACACAATGTACTACACTTAAAACAAAAAGTGTAGCCCCTCCCCTACTGCCTATACACCCCCTTCAGAAGAAATCCCATCAGTTCGGAGCACAAGCAGGAAGGAGGATAACCCCACGCCAAGACCGAAAGGTCCGGAGATGAAGTGTCGGCCAACAGGGCCATAAAAGCGACATGAATAACACCAGCCACTTAAAAGGAAAAACAAATCCCAAAAGGCAACAGGGTGGGTAATGGGTCTCCCAATTAGGAGCTAGAAGAAAAAGAATTTACGGTAAGTAAACAAAATTCTCTTTTTCTTTTTCGCTCCATTGGGAGACCCAGACATTGGGATGTCCAAAAGCTATCCCTGGGTGGGAGAAGACCCAAGTATGGCGGTAACAATCATAGGTGAGCGACCGCCGCATGGAGGATCCGTCTACCCGCATTAGCGTCTGCGAAAGCCTACGCATGAATCTGATAATGTTTCGTAAAGGTGTGTAGGCTGGACCAAGTGGCCGCCTGACACACCTGTTGTGCCGTGGCCTGGAGACGTAAGGCCCACGAGGCACCCACAGCTCTTGTGGAATGCGCCGTAATTCCTGCAGGTAAAGGCGTACCAGAGGCAAGGTAGGCCTCCTGAATGGGAGCCTTGATCCACCGGGCCAAGGACGACTTGGAGGCCGGCTTTCCCTTTTTTCTGGCCTGTCGTAAGAACGAACAAGGCGTCCAAGCGGCGAAAAGAAGCCGTGCAGGAGACATAAATCTTGACAGAAATCCTGACAGCCCTGACCAGGTCCAAAGTATGCGGAGACTTCTCATACTGGTGAACAGGATTAGGACAAAAGGACGGCAGGACAATGTCTTGGTTCAGGTGAAACGAAGAAAGCACCTTAGGTAAGAACTCTGCCACAGGCCGGAGCACCACTTTATCCTGGTGAATCACCAGGAAGGGAGACTTGTAAGACAGGGCTGCCAGCTCTGAAACTCTCCGCAGAGAGGTAATGGGTCACAAGAAAGACAACTTTCTGAGAGAGTCTGGAGAGAGACACCTCCCTCAGAGGTTCGAAAAGCGGCTTTTGTAATGCCGCAAGGACTAGATTAAGGTCCCAGGGGTCCAAGGGACGTCTGTAGGGGGAAACGACGTGATTTGCCCCTTGCACAAACGTCTTCACTTGAGAAAGGTTAGCCAGACGTTTGTTGAATAGCACAGAGAGTGCGGAGCTCTGACCGTTGAGGGCGCTGAGAGCCAGACCCTTATGTAATCCTGATTGAACGAAGTCCAGAAGGGTTGGAAGAGAGAAAGGCCATGGAGACTTTCCGTGGAGACGGCACCAGGAAAAGATGATCTTCCAGATCTTCCAGACTCTTCTGTAAATCTTTGCCGATGCAGGCTTTCTGGCTTGTCTCATGGTTGCGGCGACTTCAAAAGAAAAGCCACAAGATGTCAGCAACCAGTCTTCAAGTGCCACAAAGTCAGGCTGAGGGCCGCCGAATTGTGGTGGAAGAATGGACCTTGAGACAAGAGGTCTGGCCGGGCCGGGAGCTTCCACGGATCCCCCGCCGAGAGCTGTAACAGGTCCGGATACCAGGCCCTCCTGGGCCAGTCTGGGACGATGAGCAGGGCTTGTCAACCTTCTGTTCTGAGTCTCCTTAAGACCCTGTGCGACAAAGGCAAGGGAGGGACCACATAGGAAAGGCGAAGCTAGAACCAGTCTTGAACCAGAGCGTTCGCATCTAACGCCTGGCGATCCCGGGAACGGGATATGGAGGCCGGAACCTTGTGGCTCAACCGAGAGGCCATCAAGTCCACGTCCGGAGTTCCCCATCGGTTGCAGATGATCCGAAAGACGTCTGGGTGGAGGACCCAGTCGCCCGCGTCCATACCTTGTCGACTTAGGTAGTTGGCCTTCCAATTGTCCACCTCGGGGAAGTTGATTGTCGAGATGGACGAGTCGTTGTCCTCGACCCACTGAAGGAATCGTTGGACCTCAGACAATGTCTGAGAACTTCGAGCGCCTCCTTGGTGATTAATATAAGCGACCGCGGTCGCGTAGACGGACTGTATCCATATATGATTCCCCACCAGGAATCTCCGAAAAGCCAGTGAAGCCAAGGAAATGGCCCGAATCTGCAGGACGTTGATCAGTAGAATGAATGCCTGCTCCGTCCAGGTGCCTTGATCACTGTGGTGGAGAAACCCGGCACCCCAACCGAGGAGGCTGGCGTCCGTGGTCACTACTAACCAAGAGGGGGGCAGAAAGCATCTCCCTCGTGACAGCAACATGGTAAGCAGCCCCCAATGGAGCGATTCCCTTGTTGACGGTGACAGCGAGATGTGCCTGTCGATAGATGAAGGAGTTTCGTCCCAACCGCGGAGGATCTGCAATTGCAGTGGACTCAGGTGAGACTGCGCAAACGGTACTGCTTCTATGGCAGCCACCATCTTTCCCAGAATGTGCATCAGATGTCTGATGGAGATTGACCCCGATTGAAGAAGGAAGCGGACTTCCTCTTGAATCGACATGTGCTTGCTTAAAGACAGCATGACCAGAGCCGGAGCGGAGAGATAGTCCATGCCCAGAGACGTTAGCGTCTGCGCAGGAAGGGGAAAGGACTTTGGCACGTTGATCAGCCACCCGAAACGCTGCAGAGAGTCGGGAGATATTGAAAGATTCAGATGATACTGCTCCAGAGAGAGCTCTGACCAGCAGGTCGTCCAAGAATGGGGTTACTGCGTGGCCCTTGGAATGCAGTACGGCCACCATCGCTGCCATCATCTTGGAGAAGACTCTCGGAGCTGCGGCTAGGCCGCCAAAATGATTCCATCCTCAAGGGTTTGATTCTCACGAGCCGCTTGAGCAGCTTGAGATCCAAAACCGGCCATACCAAACCGTCCTTCTTAGAAATCGTGAAGAGGTTCGAATAGAACCCCTGGAAGCGTTCCACGTCGGGGACCTGAATCACGACCCCGTCCTGATACAGGGCGTCCAGAGATGAAGGGCCGAAGCCCTAGCCGGCAGGAACGAGGAGAGACAGAAGCGAGTCGGAGGGCGTGAGGTTGGCTCTATCCTGTAGCTGTGGGAAATGACATTTACCACCCACCGGCCTTGGAAATGGCTGCGCCAGATGACTCAAATCGGGAGAGCCTGCCACCGAGCAAAAATGCTGCTGGGAGTGGCGGCGATACATGAGGAGGCTGCCTTGAAGGCTGAGGCTCCGGCTGACTTAGTCCGCCCTGTCCGTATGACTTGTGGTCCTAGTCTGAACGGGCGGACGAAGAGGAGGAGGGCTTAGAAGAGGGGCGAAAGGCCCGAAATCTGGCATGCACTTGACGCTGTCCAGACTTCCGCCCTTTGAGGCAAGGAGGTGGACTTTCCACCTGGAGATTCCTTTACCCTAGAAAAGCCAGGTCCCAGAGAACGGGAGACCGTGAAAAAACCTCTTGGAAGTGGCGTCAGCTTTCCAATCCTGCACCACAACATTCTGCGGGCTGTGAGCAAAGTAGCCGATGCCACTGCGGTACGGCTGTCAGACCCCATGACCGCCGTCCTTGAATGCGGAGGTCAGAAATGACGAGGTAGTCACCTCAGGAATATCCTGAGCTACTATGTTGAGCTCCGTCAAGCAGGCAGAAACTGCCTGCAGAGCCCACACTGCCGCGAAAGCAGGGGCAAACGAGGCTCCTGTAGCTTCGTAAATTGACCTTTGCAGGAGCTCAATATGGTGGTCAGCGGAGTCCTTTAAGGAGGAGTCATTTTCGACTGACAAGACCGTATTGGCAGACAGTCTAGAGACCGGTGGGTCCACCCTAGGTGAGACCGACCAACCCTTTACAACGTCTGGAGGGAAGGATAACGAGACACCCTCCGTTTCCTAGTGAAACGCTTAACAGGGCAAGCCCTGGGCGTCTGCATAGTTGGAAGTTCGAGTGATCAAAAAGAACAAGCCGTGTGACCTGGACGGAGGAAGAGACTGAGACAATTCCTCCGAGAGCGAAGCCTCCGTGGGGGAGGGGAGAGAGGTGAGGTCCAGCACAGAGATACTGGAAGAAACCAAAGCAGTCCACTAAGGGATCTTCCTCAGAGGTCCCGTCTAGAGACCTACAGAATTTAGCCGAGCCTCATCCCCATCAAACCGAGATCCCTCTGTATGGGTCTCGGCGAGATGAGAGGAGGCAGAAAGGGCTCTCCGTGGCCGTTTGAGGGGCCGTGGAGAGAGAGAGATAAGATACCCCCATACTGTTTCTGAGGTTTATGCCCCAGGAGGGGATGAAGCGGCGAGAGTCAGGGGGACCGAGGGAACCTCTACAGTGACTGACTGTAGTGTCTCCTGTTATGGAGAATATGCACTGCAACCACCAGTGCCCTGAGTGCCCTCCTGAAAATGGCCGCCAGTGCCTATGGGGAGGGCGGCCCAGTCCAGAAAAGGCGTGCAGCAGCTCTCACAGAGAGCGAGAGGCACCAGGAACAGCTGTCCCGCCCCCGTTATGAGTCCGGTCCGCCCCTGTCATGACGCGAACCGCATCATCCAGAAAGGGGGGCCGGGGGCGGGCAATAGGCGGCGGCTTCACAATAGGCCGAAGCCGCGGCCTAAATTAGAAACCCCATGCCGCGAAAGGCGCGGGACTGACGCGGAGGTCCGGGCGAGTGACAAAAACACCCGGACTCTGTCAAAACGCCTAGGTCCTGGCGCGCTGGGGCCCGCGGGAGCTCCCGCGTTCTGGAGCAAAAGGATGCTGCTGCCCCCGGAGCCCCTGTCAGCCAGAAGCTGGAGGGAGCGCATCCTGAGTGAAGGATGCCTCCTCATCCTTGTGCCGGGGACCAGGTTACCTCCCTGCAGCATAGGGGGGCTTTCAGCCCATGAGGCTTCATGAGAGGGCAGGAATCCCGGCTACCACAGAGCTCGATACAGGGCCGAAAGTAGTCCGCGGCAAGCCGGGGCCTAAATCATTGTGGTCGCCCGGCGCCTAGGAGCGGGAAACAGCGGAGAGCCGGATAAACCGGATATTCCGCAGCATGGCTGGGACCAGAGACTGAGGAGCCCAGGCGCCCCGCGCGGCGAATACCCCCAGCTATACGGAACCAGAGGCCAGACTGCAGCCGCAGCGTAACCCCACACAGAGTACCTTATCGGTGCAGGGCCCGGTCCCTGGGGGTAACACAACTCCAGCCAGCAGATCCATGAGGGATGGCGTTAGAGCTCCAGACTGTATGGAAGCCCGTGACGATCCCACTTCTCCAGAGCCCTTAAGGGATGGAGAAGGAAAAAACAGCATGAGGGCTCCAGCCCGTTGTACCCCATAGGTACCTCAACCGCCTCTGCCCGAGGGTGAAAAAGGAGACATGCTGGGAATCCTATGGATCCACTTTTCTTCCATCCGTCACTCTCCAGGGAGAGTGAGTAAGACTAAAGTGAGAGTGGATGAGTGCAGAGTGTGCCTCCTTCAACACAAAGCTAAGAACTGATGGGATTTCTCCTGAAGGGGGTGTATAGGCAGTAGGGGAGGGGCTACACTTTTTGTTTTAAGTGTAGTACTTTGTGTGTCCTCCGGAGGTGGAAGCTATACACCCAATGTCTGGGTCTCCCAATGGAGTGAAAAAGAAATGCACAAAATAAGAAAATGTTCTTTATTTCTACATATGATTCAATTCCATCTTCAATCATGTTGTCACAATTAAGGCCCCATTACACCTTCCAACATCGGCTGCGATGTCGGATGCGATGCCGCGGGAGCACGCTCGCTTCCGACATTGCAGCCTAGCTGTCACACGGCAAGATGTTGCCGGTGACTGCACTGCGATGTTGCGGCAGCGATCGCTCGCTGGGCTGGGATTAACCCAGCGAGCAATCTGCTGCAATGCAGCGAATAGGCGGGATCAGCCGTGACATCGCTATTGCGGTGTCACACCGAACGATGCCGCAGGTTAAGTTGAAGTGGACACAGAGGTTGAGTCAAGTTTAATCCATGTCAACTGGCTGCAAGTGTGATTTAGTTAGGTGCCACATGTAAGTTACAGGTGCTGTTAATTACACAAATTAGAGAAGCATCACATGATTTTTCTAACAGTGCTAATACTTTTTCCTCCCCCTTTTTATGTTTGGTGTGGAATTATATCCAATTTGGCTTTAGGACAATTCTTTTTGTGTTTTTTCATTGAAGACAAATTAAATGAAGATAATAATACCAAAGAATTTGTGATTGCAATCATTTTCAGGAAGAAACTGAGTATTATCTGACAGAATTGCAGGGGTGTCAATACTTTTGGCCACAACTGTATAGAGCACATTTTACCTGAAACATTTAATGTATTTTGACATTGCAAAGTTAGCAAGCAGGGAGTCAGGCATGACTAAGCTGATGTGCTCAAGCCTACGCCGGTAATATGCTGAGAGCATAGAACCTAGGAAGCAGACAAAAAAAATAAAAACAAATCTGCTGCGTCTCATCAAAGAAAGCCCAGTCAGGGCTACACATCGATGAAAAGATTGGTAATTACCTTGTAACATTATTATCCAAAATATCGACCTTTACAGACCAACAAGTGAGGTTCAGAAAATACAGTTGTCACTATGTGTGAATCATGGTGCTCACACCTAAGTAGCATCCCATATGCCATGAGGATGTAAGACCGGATATCACTTTCATTTGCAAAGTCTTATATTTTTTTCCACGTTCATCAAAATAAACGCCTGTATGTATTTTGGTTTATATAGGGTGTTCATAAATTAACTATGCAGTGGTTAACACTTGCCAGTAGGGAATGTGGAAACTAGAGGAGATGCTGGACCTGCTACCCCTGGACATAGAGACACAGGTTCACACACACACACTTTTCTCACAGTTCTCACAACTGTTCTGCAATCTAACCAGACCGGCGGACAAATATACTATGTATTGGTACTTTACAACATGTGCACACTGCACTGCACTGCATAGCACTGCAGTTACTTTATGAACACCCTGTATGTCTGCAGCAGCTGTTACACGCAGATATAGTGGTTGTGACTCTCACAACCACTAATACGGAATTTGTGTATATAGGATAATTTTCTCTCTCTTGGATTTGGTTTATGTCGAAGAAACCGAAGAACCTTTAATGAGTGCCAGGCTTTCTTTTTCAATAAACAGATGCCTGAAAGTTGTAATATGTAATCAGGAACCAGTGCAGCCGTACGTAACAAGTTCCTAGAGTGAAAGTAATGTTTATATAACAATCTTTTTTATATACCGTAATTGTATATGATTATACTAAATATATATTTCTTATGCACATAATTAGTATACACGTGTATGCAAACCTTGGGTCGTCTTCAAAGATGTACTGGATTCCTTGCCCATGGTGAACATCCCAGTCAACAATTAGAATCCTGTACAAAAATGTAAAAAAGAACCAAAGAGATGTTTATAGATTATATAGAAATATTAGTACAGGGTGCACCATTTATATGGATGCACCTAAATAAAATGGGAATAGTTAGTGATATAAACTTCCTGTTTGTGGTATATTAGTATATAGGAGGGGGAAAACCTTTCCAGATGGGTGGGGACCATGGTGGCCATTTTGAAGTAGGCCATTTTGGATCCAACTTTATTTTTTTCAATGGGAAGAGGGTCATGTGACACATCAAACCTATTGAGAATTTCATAAGAAAAACAGTGGTTTTAGCGTAACTTTATTCTTCGATGAGTTATTTACAAGTTAATGACCACTTATAAAATGTGTTCAAAGTGCTGCCCATTGTGTTGGATCATCAATGCAACCCTCTTCTCCCACTCCTGACATACTGATAGGAACACCATAGAAGAAATGCTAGCACAGGCTTCCAGTATCCATTGTTTCAGATGCTGCACATCTCGTATCTTCACAGCATACACAATTGCCTTCAGATGAGTGATGAGGCAAACATTTCTGTGAATGGTAAAGTTAACAAACAAAACCACTGCTATTGGGCTGACACTAACCCACAATGGACAGATCCCTCCAAGACTGTTGGAACACAAAAACTGATGGTATGGTGTGGTATATGGAGTACAAAGATAGTGGGGCCATTCTTCATCAATGGAAACCTCAGTGCCACTGGATATCTGAATCATGTATAGATTTCAGAAATGCTGATGTGAAAGGGTCTTAACTCCTGCAATTTAACTCTGATGGTACTGTCACACGTCGCGATATCACGAACGATATCGCAGATACGACCCGTTTTTTGAGGCGTGGCTACGATGTCCAAACGATATCTTAGCGTGTGACTCCTAGATACGACGACGATAATGTGTCATATCGCTCATCGCAGATTTGAGAACATGTTCTCAAATATGCCGATTTTCGACCGTACGATCTGCTGCATCGTGCTGTGTGACACCGTGCAAACGATCTCATTAATGATTTCGCTTATTCCTGACACTGGCTGGCCTCGATCGGTGGGTTGTGCGCTGGATCGCTGATGTATTGCCAAATGTGAAATCGATAACGAGATCTTGCTTGTGACACCGCACAAGCGATATCGCTAAATTGTGCTAACGATCTCGATCACGTGACTTTCCAGCCGATATTGTGATCGAGATTGAAGCGTGTGACGGTACCATGAGAGTTGTAGCCTGTCTAATCCCACACTGCCCTCTGCTGGCCTTTCTCTGAACTACAGTTTCCTTATATGGTGAAAGGTCGCTTAGCAATCAGTTAGGAGTTTTCCAGCAGTTGAGTGTAGCTGCTGTAGATGCAGGATGGAGGAAGCAATTATGACGATGTGGGCGCTGTGTGTTTTAGGAGAAATTACATCATCTGTTTGCTCCTGTCCTCTAGCGATTATGAGCAGTAACGAATAGAAAGGCTGCACTTTATACACAGAACCTCATACAGATCCCCGCTGCTATGAAACTCTCAGAGCTACACGAGAGGGAGAGTTAATTAAATGTTCACTGTTGACTTTGCATTTAATATTGAGTAAAAGTTCTTAATCATTCAAAAAATGCTGTCCTGTGTTTCTTATGGGACTACAACCACCGCTACTACTCAATAGCTGGACTAAGAAACTCGCCCCTGCGATTCACCTAGTTATCTTCCCCCTTTTTACATTTGCCTCCCAACCCGTGGATTGCCGGAGCTATCAGCGGCACCATGATAGGATTCAGCTCCGATTTTCCAGGTCCTGCTAACCTGATGGAGGTTGTGCCAAATTATTGGCGTCACAAACAGGATTAATCTTATTTGCCTTAATATTAACTATCGTCATGAAGATTGTTTCAACAGTACTGCCACACTAAAGAGGAAAACCTGATCCACATCTGTTGTTCCTGTGTGAAAAGAAGAATACGCCTGAACGGTGAGTCCAAAGACTTTTAGATAGACTTGTGACATTTATATATTGTGTATACCAGACATGGAAGCAACTCTCGCTTATCAACAACACTGCCACCATAGCGCCGATTCATTTAGACCCGAGATGTTCACTTCAGTCTTCATGAGCCGGTGTGTTGGAGTGAGAAGCCCCTGATTCACTAAGAGGTACACGCCTCCTCAAGAATCAGGAGTGTATGACAAGTAGGGTTCTCCATGCTAAACATCTTACTCCAGCCAGGGATGGAGCAAGATTTCCAGTGTAAGAAATGCTAAAGCTTGTCATGAATCATGCGCCGAACCTTGTACTGACCCAGCTCAAATCATTTGGGACAAAGCTGGGCAAAACTAGTGCAAAAACAACAAAAGTTGCTACATTTTTTGGACAACTCCACATTGTGTATACATTTCGCAACTTTTCAAAGCTTTTTACACAAGTAAAATCTTTGATGAATCGGATCTGTGATTTGATTTGATAATAGAAACATAGTCGAATGGAAGATTCTGTCTTATTGGATATACAGTTGATAGAGGAAGACTATTGCTGGTGATATACATACAAAAGCTGTTGGCTACTATCCTAGTCCCTCACATGCATTAATGTTTGGCATGGTCAAATGTACATGTGTTATTGGGGATAACTGAAGAAGCTGATGCCAGTCATTTCAGAAAGCAGCTTATCTCCCAGAAAACAAAAGGGTCGAACATTTATATTCAAACTGCCTAATCATTATCTCCTGGGAGAGTGGGATGGCCCTCACACACATGCAGTTCAGCCAACCTTGAGTTAATGTGTATTGGAGCCTCACAGTGAAACACGAACAGCACGATTTAGAGATTGACTGCATTATTGCACAAGGGTATGTTTTACCCTAAAATGCTGCATTTCACCAAAAAACACTATTTAAAAAGGCAACTTGGCATGGTGTGTATCAGATTATTGGTCTGAGGCTGGTTCCCTGCCCTTCTACACTAACCTGTGTTTCTACAAACACATATGAAGTGAACTATCATATGAGTGGAGAGAAGTCAATGTGGTATTAGCCATCCAAGACTAACAGTTGTCAGGATTTGTAAATTATGTTTTCTCTGAAATGCTGCCGGGTTTCAGAGTAAAACTAACCAGGCTACAAAAATGCAACTGGTGTCTGGTTCATGCTTCCCATTTCTCAGGAGCAATAGTTTATTGTTAAATTCCCTTTAAAGAAGCATTGCTATTAGTTTTTTTTTCATTAAACGTGTGTATATGTCAATGTAATGTAGTATGAGGGTAGTAATATACTCACCTACTGCCGCTTTCTCCGAGATATGTTCTGTTCCTCTTCTTAGTAAAGTCACTACAATTGTGACTATCCAGCTCACTTATCCTCTATACTTGAGCCAGATGTCTCTTATACAGTATATAACTATGGAGCCTCGTTTTGACGCTCCATAGACTTATATTGTAAAAGCCACTTCTGGGTCCCACAGAGCGCAGTGTTACCAGGAAAGTCTGCAGAGGGGAGACATCACTGAGAAAAGGAGCAGACCGGTGTTGAACACTGGAGAGTACGGTGGTAGGTGAGTATATCATCACACTCACACTATATTACACTCATTTAATGGAAAAAAACTATTCATGGGTGGGAGCTTCTTTAACACCTAAGTGGGAATCTGTTTCATACTGTGTAAAAACTTGAGGCATGAACATAAGTGGGCCTCCTAATGGGTCTAATCCACACAGCTCTGAATGTAAATGTTAATATTAAAGAAATGTGTCATTAAAGGGGCTGAAGCATGCCTAACCATTTACAAGATGATAGATGAGTTTTGCATTAGTACTTGTCACATACTTGCAGAAAGTAAAGTAGAAGCAGGCGTTTCACATTATAAATTAGTAACAGTACAATAAAAGGTCCCATTTCATTTAGTCACATGATGCGTAATAGTCCTTGAATAATGTTGGCTCCTCTTCATTTACCATCTTATGTAACACATGTGACTCACCTCTTAACACCGTACTTGCTTTTCGCATATTCTGCAGCAACAGCAACATTATTAAAGACACAAAATCCATTACTTTCACTTCGCTGACTGTGGTGACCTGGAGGTCTGAAAGATGAAAAGAAAGACCCCAAAACTGATGTTTTATAATAGGAATGGATAAAATAAAACTTCAACTTTATAAGTGTGCCACCCTGGATACCATGGGGTAGAGAAGCAGTCTCCCAGCCACATACTACATGTCTTGTAGGCATCTACATGTGTAATGTAGGGAGGAGATAGGCGACTGACAGACATGTATGGTGTCTGGTAGCAATCATCTACTTACATAATGGGCTTGTGGTTTCCAGTTACGTCCAGATGTCTACTTATTCCACAATTCTAAGCGCCGACCGAAAGTAATGGATCTCCAAATATGATGATGGTTGCACTCCCAGCCGGATCACCTCTGCCAGGTCCCCGCACCCTGCAACTCCCCCACAAAAACCATCGCCGCTGCAGACTGAACACAATTTGAAGCTGGAGGACCTGTGATGATGTCAGAGTCATGGGCGGAGTCACAGATTACATGACTCTGACCTCATCAAGGGTCCTTTAGCATGGACCACATAAGGGAGCACAGAGACAGCACAAGGAGGGAAAGAGAAAGCAAACACAAGGGATCACAAAAGAGACAGCACACACAAGAGATCACAAAAGAGACAGCACAACACAAGGCACAAGAGAGACAGCACAAGCAAAGGAGACAGCGCACACAAGGGATCACAAAAGAAACAGCACAGCACAAGGGATTGCAAAAGAGACAGCACAAGGAACAAAAGAGACAGCACAAGGGAGGAAAGAGACAGCACACACAAGGGGCAAAAGAGACAGCACACATAAGGGGCAAAAAAGACAGCACACACAAGGGATCACAAAAAAGACAGCACAAGGGGCAAAAGAGACAGCACACATAAGGGAAAAAAGAAACCGCACAAGGGGCAAAAGAGAAAACACAGCACAAGGGGAAAAAGAGACAGCACACATGGGGCGAAAGAGACAGCACACACAAGTGATCACAAAAGAGACAGCACAGCACAAGGGGCAAAAGAGACAGCACAGCACAAGGAGCAAAAGAGACAGCACACACAGGGTGAAAGAGACAGCACACACAAGGGGAAAGAGACTGAGACAGCAAACACATTGATAAAAAGACACATCACACTCAAGGGGAAAGAGACAGCACACACAAGGGGGGAAAGAGACTGAGACAGCCCACAAGGGAGGAAAGAGACAGTGCACACAGAGCAAAAGAGACAACAGACACCAGGGGAAAGAAGTAAAATGCTGCAACACTCTATATGATAAGAGTGTGTATCGCTTTAAGGCAAATGACTAATGAATCATTGTGAAAAGCAGGGCTATAGTGTACAACTAAACGTGTATCTAGAAAGGGAAAACAGTAGTGACTGTACCTGAGAAAATGAAATGAGATTCTTAGCTTCAAGACTGGTGCCACTGCGAAGAGCCCGCTAACTGCGCCAAAGAGCTCTTATAATACCGGGTCCTATACTAACACTGTGTACAATTGCTGAAATGGGTTATAAGCCTAAGGATGCAATTAAAACCAGCTGATATAGTGTGTCTCTGAACCAGGGCTACAGTAAGATGGAGGGATAGGAGTAGCTACAGGGCGGGGTAAGGGAGCACAGTCCAAAATTGAAAAGTATATATATAATATATGGACTGGCATGTACTGATTTTTTGCTTGCACCTCGAACTTAGGTGTTACCAGGGGGAACGAGACTGACAGCACAAACAAGGGAGGAAAGAGATATCACACAAAAGGGAGGAAAGAGAAAGCACACACAAGGGATGAAAGAAACAGCACACACAAGGGACAAAAGAGTCAGCACACACAAGGGACAAAAGAGACAGCACACACAAGGGAGGAAAGAGGCAGTGCACACAAGGGGCGAAAGAGACAGCATGCAAGGGGAAAAGAGACAGCATGCAAGGGGAAAAAGAGCGTGCAAGAAGGAAAAGAGAGAACGCATACAAGGGAGAGCGCACAAAGACAGTTCAAAGAAGAGAACACATGAAGGAAGAAGACAGCACGAGTGGACACAGGTCAAAGGAGAGAGCACAGAAGGAAGAAGACATGAGGAGAAAGCGAATCCACAGGGGGAGATGGCTACCGTCCCCAGTGCCACAGAGCCCCCCCTATCATGATGTCACTGCCCTCCCGATGCGATAGCATTGGGCCCACATCTAGTTACCTTATAAGAGCCATTCCATTCAGACAATCTCCAGACATCACAGCATCAACAAGTTGTAGTGTACCACCAAGAGACAGCTTAGCACAGCGGTAAGAGTTCTGCAGAAAATGACAGATTTACAATGCAGCAATCCAAGGCTGTGGAGTTGGAGTCAGTGTCCATTATGGGTGGAGATGGATTCAGGAAAATTGACTAGTCAGAGTCGGATATTTGGCTTACCGACTTCACAGCCATGGTTGTGGAGTCCGAGTCGGTGATCATTTTGGTGGAGTTGGAGTCAAGAGTCGAATTGAGGGAAATTGAAAAGCCTAAGCCGGTCACTTGGCTTACCAACTCCACAGCCCTGGTGTAACCACTGGCAAAATGTGAATGCTTAAACGAATCATTTACATCAAGGGTTATACAAGCCCTTGTATATGATACCATACCAACTAAACAGATTCCACTTTAAGAAGGCAATGTGGGGTACACTTAGACCCCCTTTGCTGGATATTTCATTACACGGACGACAGAACAAGGGGAGGAGGGATACAGACCATATTTCACACGATTACCCTGCTGGCAAAAAGGCTAATTCTACAACATTGGTTAGCGGAGAAGCTACCCGGGGAGAGGGAGATTCACACTGATCTCATGGTGGCGTTGAACTTAGATAGGAGGGAAGCTGAAAGAAACAGGGATAAATTGGCACCTGTTTTCTTCAAAAAATGGAGATCCTTTATAGAATCTTCTCTATCCGATGAAGAGATACAGAAAGTGGTATCACCGTTTACTCTCTCCAAATTGTATCTCATGGAGGATATTCAAGGTAGCCTGGGTAAACTTAAAATACGTTCCTGATGGGGATATGAGAGTAGAGGATAGAAAGTAACAATGTTCTAAGATCTAATATATGGAACTTGGGATATATACCTAATAGATTGATCTATGCAATGACTTCGAAGTAGAGGGGACAATGGTAATTGACTAGTGGGGCATTAAGGTAATTGAAACTGACATATGTATAGGATTGGATATAAAGGGGGGGATAGTTAGAGTTGATGTATAAAATACAAACTACTATAAGATTGTTATAAATGTTATATTTATGTTATAATATGTTTGGAAGCTTAATAAAAAACGAATTTTCAAAAAAATAAAAAAATAAAAAAAAAAAATGCAATGTGCCACCATAAACTTTTCTTCCCATTGCTAATTAACAAAATGGCTTCTTTTTAACTAATGGTTGACTAATGGGTAACAGATCAACATCAGTGTAAGAAAACCATCTACCAATCCTAATTCCCACTCAGATTGTCTCTGTAAGAATTTATAGCCCTATAAAACAGCACAACGGCTCTCCTTTCACCATGTATAAAAATTAAATGGAAATAATATACATTTTACTCTTTATGTAAGTGTTAATCAGTATTCCTGCAGGTAGCAATTGTTTACAGATATACACAAGACTTCTCACTTTTCCATGTCAAGAAAAGAATATGTACCTTCATGTTATATATATAAAAAGTTTCTATTTTTCATATACGGCTCTATTTAGTCTATGGTATTGGATCTGTATTTTTATTTCATTTTTTCAAGGGAATCTATCAGGAGGCTTTTGCAATTTCATCTGAGAGCAGCATGATGTAGGCAAAGAGATCCTGAATCCAACAATGAATCACTTAGCTTACTGGGTACAACAGTTCTGACAGAGTTTTTAGATCATATAGCAGAGGTCAAACTGCTGCCCTGCCCACACCAGACTCTCTGTATACAATGTCTACAGACAGTGAGTGCTCATCACAGAAGAGGACATGGACTAGCTGACCTAGTCTGGCAATAATAATCTTCATAAACTAAAACAAACATTGCAGTTAAACAGCAGCACACAGTTTGAAAAGAGACGCATTGCTGGAAACCCTTACAGCATGCTGTCTTTAGATTACATAGCTAAAACCTACTGACAGATTCTCTTTAAGCCACAATAAGGAGTGGAATATAAATGCAAAAATAGAAAAATAATCAAGGTAACAAGGAAACAAAAAATTAAAATGCCAGAATTTCCTTTTTTGCTGCCGCAACACTGCAATAAATAGCAATACGAGGTGATAAAAACATCATAACTGCTCCAAAATGGTATCAGTAAAAACATCAGCTTAGGGAGAGAAAAAAAAAAGCCCTCAAACAGCCCCAGACCCCAAAATTTCAAAATGGTGTGCGTCTTGGAAAGTGGCAACAAATGCAAAATGTTGGTTTGTTTTTTTATAAATTTCTGAATTTGTTTTCACCACTTACATAAAAGAAAATGATACATATTTGGTATCTGCTGTGTTATCATACTGACCTGGTAAATCATACTGCCCCATCAGTTTTACTGTGTAGTGAAAATGGTAAATAAAAGACCCAAAAAACTATTGTGGAATTGTACTTTTGTTTTCTAATTTTAAATCACTTGGAATTATTTTCCCAACTTTCCAGTGCATCACATGATAAAATGAATGGTATTACTCAAAAGTACAACTTGTCCAGCAAAAAACAAATCCTCATATGTCATCTGAACAAGAATTTTTTTTTTAATAATCTTATATATAATTGCCGTAGCTCACTTCCGTCATATTCGGCGCTACTTCCGTCGTCGTGGACGTGGCTGCCAAACGGAAGTGCGCTACGGCAAGTATATATAAGAGGATAAGATATAGTGAAGCTCCTCCTGGCCGCGCTCCACTGCCCGCCCCCCCTGCCTGTCACAACACTTCCCCCCGCTGCCCCATCACCCCCCTGCCTGTCACCATAGCCCCCCTCCACTCTCCGGTCACCCCCCGCCTGTCAGCACAGACCCCCCCACTCTCCGGTCACCCCCCCCCCCCCCCGACTCTTACCACAGCTCCCTCCAGCCAGCCGCGATCTTTTCATGGGGCTTCAGGACCTCTGATGACCTCACGATGATGGGCGGAGTCACAGATCACATGACCGTGACGTCATCAAAGGTCCTATCCCGATCTAACCTCCTCTGCCTACTCATCCCCCTGCGCTGCACACTGACCCACGATCTGCTCCCTCACCCCCCGCTCTGCCCACTGACCCCCACTCTGCCCCTGACCCTGCTCTGCCCACTCACCCCCACACTGACCCCCCAACTCTGTCCACTCACCCCCACACTGACCCCCCAACTCTGCCCACTCACCCCCCAACTCTTCCCCCTGACCCCCTCTCTGCCCCCTCACCCCCACTCTGCCCACTGACCCCCACTCTGCCCCCTCACCCCCACTCTGCCCACTGACCCCCAACTCTGCCCACTGACCCCCACTCTGCCCACTGACCCCCACTCTGCCCACTGACCCTGCTCTGACCACTCACCCCCCTACTCTGCCCACTGACCCCCCCAACTCTTCCCCATGACCCCCCAACTCTTCCCCCTGACCCCCTCTCTGCCCCCTGACCCCCTCTCTGCCCACTGACCCCCACTGACCCCCACTCTGCCCACTGACCCCCACTCTGCCCACTGACCCCCACTCTGACCACTCACCCCCACTCTGACCACTCACCCCCACTCTGACCACTCACCCCCACTCTGACCACTCACCCCCACTCTGACCACTCACCCCCTACTCTTCCCCCTGACCCCCCAACTCTTCCCCTGACCCCCACTCTGACCACTGACCCCCACTCTGACCACTGACCCCCACTCTGACCACTGACCCCCACTCTGACCACTGACCCCCCCTACTCTGCCCACTGACCCCCCAACTCTTCCCCCTGACCCCCTCTCTGCCCCCTCACACCCACTCTGCCCACTGACCCCCACTCTGCCCCTGACCCCCACTCTGCCCCTGACCCCCACTCTGAGCACTAACCCCCACTCTGACCACTAACCCCCACTCTGACCACTAACCCCACTCTGCCCACTGACCCCCACTCTGCCTACTGACCCCCCAACTCTTCCCCCTGACCCCCTCTCTGCCCCCTCACCCCCACTCTGCCCACTGATCCCCACTCTGCCCACTGACCCCCACTCTGCCCACTCACCCCCCAACTCTGCCCACTGACCCCCACTCTGACCACTGACCCCCACTCTGACCACTGACCCCCACTCTGACCACTGACCCCCACTCTGACCACTGACCCCCCACTCTGACCACTAACCCCCACTCTGACCACTGACCCCCACTCTGACCACTGACCCCCCAACTCTTCCCCCTGACCCCCTCTCTGCCCCCTCACCCACACTCTGCCCACTGACCCTGCTCTGCCCACTCACCCCCACTCTCTGCCCACTCACCCCCTCTCTGCCCACTCACCCCCTCTCTGCCCACTGACCATACTCTGCCCACTGACCATACTCTGCCCACTGACCATACTCTGCCCACTGACCATACTCTGCCCACTGACCATACTCTGCCCACTGACCATACTCTGCCCACTGACCATACTCTGCCCACTCACCCTGCTCGGCCCACTGACCCTGCTCTGCCCACTCACCCCTCACACTCACCCTGCTCGGCCCACTGACCCCTCACACTGCCCACTGACCATGCTCTGCCCACTAAACCCTGCTCTGCCCAGTCACCCCCGCTCTGCTCACTGACTCTGCCTACTCACCCCTGCTCTGCCCACTCACCCCTGCTCTGCCCACTTATTTTTCACACTAACCCCTGCTGTGCCTACTGACCCCTGCTCTGCCCACTAACCCCTGCTCTGACCACTCACCCCCGCTCTCACCCTGCTCTGCCCACTGACCCCCCAATCCTGCTCACTGACCCCCCACTCTGCCCATTGACCCCCCACTCTGCCCACTCACCCCAGCTCTGCCTACTCACCCTGCTCTGACTACTGATTATCTCCACTGACCCCTGCTCTGCCCAATGACTCTTCCCACTAACCCCTGCTCTGCCCACTCATCCCCCACTCTGCCCACTCACCCCCGCTTTGCCCACTGACCCCAAGCTCATCTGTTTCCCAGCCAACGACAGGTCCTGTCCTGGAAGCTACAAGACAGGTGGAGCGAGCCGCCGGAGGGTAAGTATCCTCACTGAGATTTTTTTTTTTTTTTTATTATCACCATGAAGTTCCGGGGGGAAGGAGGGGGGCCGCACAGAGTGGAGGCCCAGAGGGACGGCGGCCGCGGGGAGCGGAGGGGGTCTGGAGGAGCGCCTCCATCCTGCCCCCCGTATCCATCCTGCCCCCCCCCCCCGACACCATCCTGCCCCCCCCAACTCCATCCCGCACCCCCACCACCATCCTGCGCCCCCCCAACATCCTGCCCCGCCGCCTCCATCCTCCCCCCGCCACCATCCTGCCCTGCCGTCTCCATCCTGCCCCGCCTTCGCCATCCTGCCTCGCTCGGTCCATCCTGCGCCACTCACCTCCATCCTGCCCCTCCAGCTCCATCCTGCCCCTCCGGCTCCATCCTTCCCCTCCGCCTCCATCCTGCCCCTCCGCCTCCATCCTGCCCCACCACCCACCATCCTGCCCCGCCACCCACCATCCTGCCCCGCCACGCTCCATCCTGCCCCGCTCGCTCCATCCTGCCCTGCTCGCTCCATCCTGCCCCGCTCGCTCCATCCTGCCCCGCTCGCTCCATCCTGCCCCGCTCGCTCCATCCTGCCCCGCTCGCTCCATCCTGCCCCGCTCGCTCCATCCTGCCCCGCTCGCTCCATCCTGCCCCGCTCGCTCCATCCTGCCCCGCTCGCTCCATCCTGCCCTGCTCGCTCCATCCTCACCCCCGCTGTTCTTGCTCCCCCGGCTGGTGTTTAAGTCTATTATTTACAACTCTTAAAAATATTATATACAGATTCTAGACTCCCGATTCTTTAGAATCGGGCTCACAGCTAGTAATAATAATAATAATATAATATTTATTCATTTATATAGCGCTATTAATTCCATAGCACTTTACATACATCAGTAATGCTGTCCCTATTGAGGCTCACAATCTAAATATCCTACCAGTATGAAGCTTCAAAACCTGAAGTAAACATTCCCCAAGGGTTTGTGCACACAGCAGCGTCTCATAACATCGCCATTACCAATGAAATTTACTCTTGAAAGACGCTGTAGAAAAACGCCAGCAGTGTGTTTCCTGAAGAGTCCTATTTGGTGTTTTAATGGGGAGTTTGCTGTTGGTGGCTTTTTTTGTTAACTATATATAGAGTAGCAAGTGACTACCAAAATACAAAAATAAAACCTTCTTTTATGGCTTTCAAAACCTGAAACAGTCAAAAGCACCCCCTCCAGGGTTTTTTTTCTGAGCACTGAAGTGGCAATTTAAAGAGGTTCTCTGGACTTTTTGTATAATTTATATGTGTATCTAGGTTGCAAATTGCTGACAGTTTGTAATTTACACCCTGTCAGCATTTTGCAGTGTTACCTAGCTATCACCTTTATGCGTCTGGAGCAGCTGCTCAGCCTCCGACTAGAGGGGTGTTTCTTTTGGAGCCTGGGTGTAAACGTCACTAGTTGTCATTTACACCCAGTCTCTTACAAGCACACCCCCTCCAGACTCCTACAAGCACACCCCCAGTCCCCAATATAACTACCCACCCCCATTTACCTATGTACACTGAACTGCAATGCACACAGTGGTCACCTCCTCCTCTGCCACAGCTGTGTGAGAGAGATGACCACGGAGTGAACTGAGCTGCGGATTCGGCACACTGTGGCAGAGCAGTAGATGAGCGCTGTATGCAATGTGGTGTGTGTGCTCACCTCCTCCCCTGAGCCCACGCTGTCAGTGGAGTCGATCCTCCTCTCAGTATCTGCTGCAGCTGCCCACTCTGTGTCAGTGCTGCAGTTCATCTTCTTCACAGAGTGGGCGGCTTCAGCAGAAAGGAGTATCGACTCCATTGCATTGCTCATCTCCTCATCTGCCACAGTGTGCTAAATCCGCAGCTCAGTGCACTCAGCAGTCATCTCCTTCACACAGCTGTGGATTCGGCACACTGTGGCAGAGCAGGAGATGAGCGCTGTATGCAATGTGGTGTGTGTGCTCACCTCCTCCCTTGTGCCCATGCTGTCAATGGAGTCGATCCTCCTCTCAGTATCTTCTGCAGCTGCCCACTCTGTGTCAGTGCTGCGGTTCATCATCTTTACAGAGTGGGTGGCTTCAGCAGAGAGGAGGATCGGCTCCATTGTATTGCTCATCTCCTCATCTGCCACAGTGTGCTAAACACGCAGCTCAGTGCACTCAGCAGTCATCTCCTTCACACAGCTGTGGATTCGGCACACTGTGGCAGAGGAGGAGGTGCACACCGTGTGCCATGCTGTTCAGTTTACATACAGTAGGTGAATGGTCATACTGGGGAAGCGAGTTTGTAGGAGTCTGGGGGACACGAGCATGCTTTGGACATGCTCATTCATTTAACGTTTACTGATTGAACGGCCTTTTCAGGTGGGTACAAATTGGCATCAGCCTTAAATTGTTGCCATGTGTAGAGAACTTTAGGGAACATTCAGTTGCTTAAAATCTCAACTGCAGAAAATTTCTCAAAAAAAAAAAAAAAGCTGAAACATCTACACTACTTGATGTATCACATTATTTGAGGGCAATATTTCTTCAGGGTACCATAAGGGTAGATTCCAGTTGCAGAATTTCTTTATAGATCTCAATATTTCTAACTCTTCCCTGAAATCCACAAATCAAACATGAAGAAATAGAAATACTACAACCCCTTCAAAGGTTACTTGACAGCTAAAAAGGCAGAAAAATCTAGATGTCTCCAATGATTACACTGATTCTTAGAACACAAAATCTGCATTAAACGTCAAACAACCTTACAGCAGCATCGCACTATAGATCCCACCTGATGAAAGTATGCAGCAATATACTTCTTTGACGTTTCCTTCAATTCATCTACATCCATATTCTGAGTGCTTTTCACTACATCAAGGTATTCAGGACTGAAAACAAAAAGTGAAGACATCAGTAATGTCAGTACATACAAATGATTTTTCCAATTCCAACTTTAGAAAATAAAGATAACCTGTCCCCAGGTGTAAATTGATCAGTTCTTGCTTCGATTTTATTCCTACTGCTCCCCTAAGTATTCCTTTTTTTAAACCACAATACAGTTCCAGAGATTGTTAAGGTCCCTACAAGTGGGCGACGCTTACAGGATCCTCTGGGGCGTGTATTTAGGCTATTCGACATTATTACCAGGGGAGCAGTGCCCCCTTAGTAAAGACCAAACAAATTAGCATTATGGGAACACTAAGTAAGAGAATGCATATCACTGTAACCCATGTGGCGAATTAGAAAATAAAAATTACCGGTACATACTTAGGCAGCAGGAGTTAAATAAGAGCAGAGACTGAATCCTTTTGACCACGGACACCTGCTCTCGAAGGCGTACTGGTGATTTTAACAAATTTTCAGAAACAGCTGTCACATGCACGTATATCTTTTCATACTTATATAAAGACTGCAAAGTGGAGCCAATCGGTGTGCATCTGGGACCTGACACCCTATTAATTACTCAAAACACTGTTGTAAAATTCACAGCTCTGCAGTGCATGCAAATGTGCACAGTGTGGTATATGGGCTCAATAGTAAGTCTTTATGTCCATACACAGCTAAAGGAGCGCACACTGGTGCAGGACCTTGGCATTTTAGAACGATATTTTGAACAATCGGTGGGGGTCTCGGGACCCAGACAGCTTCCAATTGGCAGCCCCTAAAGTCTCTAATATTTTTGAAATTATAAGTAAACTTTAAAATGTGTGTTTTGTCAAAGTAATTGTCACGGTGTAGGGAATGATGATAAGGGAATGTCAGTTACGGGCAGGGCGACCAGGGAAGACTAGTCTGACCCTAGTCTAGAAACCCTGAATGGGCCTAATCCCGAAGATATCTCTGATGGTGAGAATTTTCAGGTCTCCAGCCTCACCCTAAAACTCCTTCACCAGCCCTGCGCTATTCCCCCCTCACCTTCCTCCACAGAACTGGGATACTGCAACTCCAAAGGAAAGGACATCAGCCACACAAACACACAGGTCAGCACAGCACGGCTTCCAGGCATAGAGTGAGACTACTTAAAGGCTAGGGGGAGGGCAGTTCAGGTGAGTCACACATAAACCCCTCAACCAGCAGTTGAACCTAATAGTGAATGCAGTTCTGGAGTACAACACAGGAGGCAAAGACCCTCACAACCATCAACCATGCAGCTCTTAACGACAAACACATACAAAGCAGCATCCAGCAATGTCAGCGGCAAGTAAGCGCGTGACAGTAATATAAGCAGACGCAAAGAAAGTCAAGCTACTGTATTCTGTATTTTTATTTACAATCGTGTTAAATGTAATTGGTTACTTATTCCCTCAGGACTAGCTTTGAAGTAGTATACATTAAAAATGAATGAAAGAATTTAAATCTAATCATTCTCTTAGTCTGCCTTCACATTACCGTTTGTGAATGCTGCGTACCGAACGCAGCCAAACGCTTGCGCACTGCGTTCCTATGTTCCTATGGGAACGCATGTGCCTGCGTTTGGCTGCGTTCGGTTGCGTTTGGATGCGCACAATTTGTGCGCACTCCAAACGCAGCTTGTTGCATTTTTTGTGCGGTCGCGGGCGATTGTTTTATCTGCAAGCGCCCGCAAGCACACAAACCATGCATGGATCTCAATGGAACTGCAGTGTCCTCTGCATGACAGCGCAGGAGAACGCTGCGGATCTCATTGAAATCTCTCCCGGTGGCCGCTGGTGATCACCGGCGGCCATCGGGAGATCATGCAGAGCCACAGCTGATCTCCCGCCGGTGTCAGCGGGGAGAAACAGCTGATCTGACAGCTGTTTAAATCTCCCGCGCTGACACCGAATAGGTGATGTCGGCGCGGGAGATTTGAAGCAGCGATCAGCTGTTTCATATCTCCTGCACTGATATCCCCCTATCCAGTGTCAGCGCGGGAGATTTAAACAGCTGTCAGATCAGCTGTTTCTCCCCGCTGACACCGGCGGGAGATCAGCTGTGCCGGGAGGAGGAGATCTCTGCCGCTGATCTCCTCCTCCCAGCCGCCCCCAGAGACAGCTGCCCGGGCACCATACTTATGTGAACGCATGCGGAGATTCTCCGCTGCGTTCACATAAGTATGTGCTGAGTTGCACTGCGTTTGCGTCTGTATGCCATAAGCATGCAGACACAAACACAAGTGTGAAGGCAGCCTTAGAGACATCAGTTCCTCTTTAAAACACTCACACGCACATTATAAGGAATTGCTGCTGCAGTATTATATGTAGCTTTTAATATTTTTACACAGAATTACTATGAGTCTATGAGCGTAATATGCTATACAATGATCGCCCATCTGACAGTCCTCTCCCTCCTGACTCCTCCATACACAGGAGCTTCTTTGCTCTCTATGTCAGACTCCCCTGAAGGCAGTCTAACACCCTGAGTACAAAAGGATTGGCAGGTCTAAAATCGGGATATGCTGGATCCATATCTCCCCCAACATAATCTGCGGGGGGGAGTTGGGAGACCCCCATACACATTGGTGGCTTTAGCTGACATCATGCTATTGTGTCATGGGAGCCTTAAGTTCAGACAAGAGCTGAGCTCTTCAGACCAGTCCACAAGGCTAGTCTGACTGGTGGACATGACTGGCTGTGTGTGCTCATCCGCATAGCAGATAGGTGCAGGATCTGCATATTATGTACAAGAATATATCTGATCCACCCTAGTACATGCTGCAGTTTTCTTCCACCTGGCCCTTGGGTCCATGTGGAAAATCACTAGCACGTGGGCGAAGACTGGTGCATGTGCAGTCCTGTTGCACAAATGTTCTCAAAATGCGCTCTTGGGAGCGTAGCCTTAAACTAATGAAACAACACTGAACAGTGGGGCTGGTGATCACTTTTTGGGGACTAAAATACCCTAATCTTTTCTTAAACGGCTTTGGAAAAATAAAGCTGAACTCCAATTGCTCCCAATGGCTAACAAGACCAGTTTTTCTGTCTGCTAGTCTTGATATTTTTTTGCATCTATAGTACAAAAGCACAATGTGAGCACATGTGTGCAATGTGTGATACCAGACAAGTGCCAGAGGCTATGCAGAACTTGAATGGCCCATCATTTAAATAGGCACCATGTAATACAACATATCTCTGCTTTAATGATACGGTACGCCTTTATCACATAAAGCCCCAATCACACTGTACAGACCTGTGAACCAGCATGATCTCCTCCTCAGTAGCCTCTCTGACCGATAACTGGACACATCTGTTTACAAGATCATAATCCTGAAGTCTCTTGTAGGAAGAAGACAGTCTCTCCGGCACCTCAATAGCACACTCTGGGCTAAAGGAGACAAGAACAGCTTCAGCTAAAATGACACTTGTGACAAAGAAATCAATTTATACCAAATTAACTGTACAATATAATGCAGAGTAGCTACTACATTGTTACCTTGTTGCTTACATAGCGCCAACATATTCCAAAGCACTGTAAAAAATACTTACTCATCCCAAAGCAGGCGATAGTTCATCATTTCCTCATCATAAACCAGTGCGGTGCCGGAAACCATTGCTGGAAAACGTAGATTACATATTATATCAAGAAAATATTTAAATCGATTTTATTTATAATTATAAATACCCATATTTTTCGCTTTTTTTTTGCGAATCTGAATAAAAAAAAAATATATATATATATATATATATTTTACCAAGGGGTGTGTGCGGCTGCTGAGTGAGGGTGCCAGAGGCAGGTTCCGCAGGGTGAGGGGAACAGCTGCACTACCGGAACTGCGGGGGATGATCGGCAGTAGCTAGCGGTGGGCGCCACCATATTCTCTCTGCCCGGCTGCAATCACTAAGCAGTGTGCTGCCGGCCGGTAGAGGTAGGGACTCCAGAATGGCCGCGGGTCTCCGTTATGGCCGCGGCCATTTTGTTGAAGTCTCTCCCGGCTGTCTGCACAGTATAGCAGTAGTGAATGCAGCCGGGCAGAGAGAATATGGCGGTGCCCACCGCTCGCTGCCGCCAATCATCCCCCGCAGCTCCGTTTCTGCACCAGAGCCCTCCAGCAGCGTCGGTCCTGCACTTGTGCCTCTCACCCTCCTGAACCAGCCTCCGGGACCCCCACTCAGCAGCCGCATGTCGGTCATTGGGGGCCGGGGAGGGGGGGGGGTGGTATGGGAAGAGGCACAAAAGGGGCAATACACAGGATGGGGACATATATACAAGATGGGGGGAACATAGTTTCAAGATGGGGGGCATATATACAGGATGGGGGACAGTTTCAGGATGGGTCATATATAAAGGATGGGGGCATATATACTAGTTGGAGGACATATATACAGGATGGGGTGCATATATACAGGTTGGGGGACATATATATAGGATGGGGGGCATATATACATATTGGGGGACATATATATAGGATGGGGGGCATATATACATGTTGGGGGACATATATACAGGATGGGGGCATATCTACAGGTTGGTGGACATATAGATAAGATGGGGGAATGTATATGCCAGGATGGGGGGCCACATTTACAGCATGGGGACATGTATGCCATGATGAGGGATATATATACTGTATACCAGGATGGGGGCATATGTACCAGGATGGGGACATATATACAGGATGGGGACATATATACAGGATGGGGACATATATACAAGATGGAGACATATATACCTGGACGAGGGACAAGCATACCAGGATGAGGGACATGTGTACAAGATGGGGACGTGTATGCCAAGATGAGGGACATATATGCAAGGATGAGGGATATATATACCAGAATGGGGGGGGACTTATATACCGGGATACCAGGATGGGGGGTTTATGTACCACGATGAGGGACATATATACTGATTTGTAAGACGGACACTGACATTATAAGACGGACCCCATTTAACATTAAAAATTATTTATTTTCTCTTTTCCTTCACCAAATTTGGGGTGCGTCTTATAAAGCGAAAAATACGGTATACAGTTTGAAATAGAGAAGATACAGCGATTACTAACAGACAGCACTGAAAACATCTCAACTAAAATAAAAAAACTCCACAACCATAAAGTCAGACTCAAGATAGTGTCTAAAAGTAACAGCTGCGCCTGTCGTTAGTGCACCCTTCTTTTTGATCCATGGAGTTTTCTAGGGAACCTGCTTTAGGACGCCCTTCTTTGAGGTCATTTTGGGAAGCTTTTCATTTCCTAATGTGATTTTGTTTTAAATCTGTTTTTATTAAGATTCGAAATTGCATATAAACATCACAATCAGACACCATATAGTGTCAGGAGAAAAAGAAAAACATGTATGAGCATAAAGACATAAAGACATAAAAATGAGTTAAATACATCCTCTTGTATCGTCTCGTAATTTATAAATACAAACAGCAACCTAGGGGATGATTGACCCAGACACTCTGCTGGGGGAGAAACTTCTCAGAGCATATAGTTTACTAGTGTACAGTAAAGAGTAAGAACTTTATCTTATAAACTTGAACTTAGGACTTGTAACATCCCTCTAGTCAAACCTAGGTGATGATAATCTTAATAAAACATAGTCCAGGTTCTACGTACCTAGCTATCCTCTCAACCTCAGAGGACTCTCCAAGTTACATACATTATATTACAAAAAAGAAAAAAAAAAAAAAAAAGAGAAGATAAAAAGAAAAGAGAAGTGGAAAGAAAGAGAATATAGAAGCAGATAGGGAAGGTAATCAACAAGAGGGGGAGAAAAAAGGAAAAAGAGAAGACCAGGTACATAACTATGAGAAAGGGAAAACAAATTATGGGGTAAGGAAAACGTAAATTAAAGTAGGAGAAAAGAGTGTTTCGGCGTATCTACCTCACCTCATACCCCAACCCATCCCATCCGTGAACAACACCCTCTCAGTCCAACAACCTTTGAATATCAGGGGAATCGTGAAACATAATCCAGTCCGTCCATGTCGCATTAAACTGGGGCATTCCATCAGAATGTCCCGCTGAAAGTTCCTCCATTCTAAATATGTCTTTCATTTCCGAATACCAATCCAGAATGGAAGGTGGAGTGGGAGTCCTTCAAAGACGAGGAATAACAGCTCTAGCAGCTGAGACACAAAATCTGAGAATGTCTTTTTAATGAGCTTGGTAGGACCCGGCAAGATTGACAACAGGGCCACCTCACTAGTGCCCTCAATTTGCTTCCCCGTAATCATAGTGTAATTATGGAAGACCTTTCTCCAGAAAGTGTGTACCTTATGACAGGACCACCATATGTGAATCACGTTACCAACAGCAGTTCCACATCTCCAACACATATCAGAAACATTGGGCGAAATTCTATGTAGTCTGTCTGGGCAGAGATACCAACGGGAAAGGACTTTGTAATTCCTTTCCTGTGATGCACACGGTAAAGCCAATAAACGTGTGCATGGGAAACTCTTTTTCCATTCCATTTCCGATAGCTCTCTTCCGAAGTCTATCTCCCAACCCACTTGAAACTTGTGTTTTGTCCCTTCTTCCGCCCCCTCTAAAATCATGCGATATAGCTCTGAAATAGAATGAGCCTGGGGAGAGTCTTGTTTGAACAGTGTCTCGATAGGGAAAAAGTAAGTACGGACTCTACAAGAATGAGACCCCGAAAACAGGAAAGAACAGAGTTGGGCGTATTCCAACCATTGTATGACTGTTGATTGCGACCTCTGGCGTAGAACCTCTATAGGGGGCAAATCTCCGTTGTGCAATATCTGCCCCACTCTCGTCCAGCCCATGAAAGTCTTCCTATCCATTCCTGGTACGAAACATGGATTGGAGAATAGCGGGGTCAATGGGCTCAACTGTTTTTCGCTAACTGAGACACCAAACGTCAGAGACCAGGCTTGTAGAGTGGTTTTAGATGTATCAGTGAGAGTGGTCATCACAGTGTCCGGTATCGACGGCAACCACTGGAGATAATGCAACGGTACAGGGACACCGTCCTGTTCTATACTTATCCATCTCTTTATGTCAGTCCTGAAGCACCAGTCCAAAGTTCTGACTAAGGACACTGCTTGGAAGTAGGCCTTGAAATTCGGTAAACCGGTTCCTCCCCTTGTCGTTGGAGCTGTTAGAGTCTTAAAACGAATTCTAGCTCTCCGTCTACCCCATAGGAATCGTGTCAAACTAGAGCGAATTCTAGAAAAGAAACTACATGGAGGTGTAGTCGGAACAGTTTGAAAAATATATAAGAAGCGAGGTAGGATATCCATACGTATCACATTGATACGGCCCCACCAGGACAACTTCAAAATATTATAGGCCGATAATTGCGACTCAATTTCAGTTAGAAGAGTCTGATAATTGCAGGGAAAGAGGTTGGACAGATCAGATGGGATCCAGACTCCAAGATATTTAACGGCCATTTAAATGGGAAATTAGATTTCAATAAAGAGAGCTCAACCACGGGAAGGGATTTGTTCAACACCTCTGACTTAAGAGTAATTGACCTTAAAGTTGCTCAGGGAGCTGAACAATTCAAACTCCTTCATTACGCATGGGAGAGAAACATGGGGATTTGTCACGTATAGCAGAAGGTAATCTGCAAAGAGTGCAGTTTTGTGATGTAAATCTCCCACACATATACCAGAGATATCGGGGTTTCGTCTGATGGCATTGGCCAGATGCTCCATAACAATCACATATAATGAGGGCAACAAGGGGCATCCTTGTCTGGTCCCGTTTTGTATGGCAATAGGAGACGACAAATTGCCATTGACTCTGATTTTAGCAGAAGGGGCCGAATACAGGGAGAGAAACCGAGCCAGGCATTGTGGTCCCAATCCCATATGGATCAGTGCCTCCCTCATGAAGCCCCAATGGACTCTGTCAAAGGCCTTTTCTGCATCCACTGATAAAAGACTAAGTGGGATGTTAGGTTGTTTTGCTTTTTGGATCAATAGAATAGTCCTAATAGTGTTATCTCTTGCTTCTCGGCCTTTGACAAAGCCCACCTGATCCATGTTAATCACTGAGGGAAGCAACGGGGCTAGGCGTTCTGCCAAGATCTTGGAGTAGATCTTGACATCTACGTTTTAAAGAGAGATTGGCCTATAATTAGATGCCAAGACCGGATCTCTCCCTGGTTTGGGTACGACACATATGTGTGCCTCCAGAGATTGGGGAGCAAAGCTAATTCCTTCTGAAATGGAGTTAAAAGTGTCCAGCATGTGAGGCAACAACAAAGTCTGAAGGATCTTATAGAAAATTGGAGTAAAACCATCGGGGCCAGGGCATTTAGAAAGAAGTATGGCCTTAATAGCTTCCAAAATCTCCGTTCCCGTGATTGGAACCTCTAGAGACGCAATTGCGTCATCATTTAAAGGCGGAAGTTGATTAGAGGAAATGTATTCCCTAAGTTTTTAGTTCATTCATCTGGGTCTGCATATTTGCCCTTAAGAGTATAAAGCTCCCTATAGTATTCCTTAAAGACTTCCAGGATCTCCTCCGGTCTGTGCACCTCCACTCCCCTTTTACCTCTAATTTTAGGTATATAAGATTGATTCATTCTAGGGTGGAGTAGTCTGGCAAGAGGTCTTGCGCACTTATTAGCTGTTCTATAATAGTAATTTCTCGTCCTGTCCATGAAAGCTTTATATTTTTGGGCCAGTAAATCTTTGAGGTCTGGTCTACGAAGAGTCAGTTCAGACAAGACAGATCTAGATAATGTGTGTTTATGGGCAACTTCCAATGTATGTATCTGTTTCATCTTATTAGAGATCTCCTCAGTCCTGACTTTCTTAATACGAGAACCATGTTTGATTAAAGTTCCTCGTATCATACATTTAAGGGCCTCCCACTTGTAGGTCTGTGGTGTGGGGTCTGTCACGTGTACTTAAGAGAATAATTCGATATTATCCTTGAGCTCCGCCATACATATGGAATCTTTAAGGAGCTCATTGTTGAGTTTCCACGTGCAGGGTTTATGAACTGTGTCTGGAATTGTCAATTGTAAGCGTACAGGAGCATGGTCAGATAACAAAATGTCTCCAATGTCTGCCATGAGAGCATATTATGGCTAACTAAAAAGTAGTCCAAACGACTGTAAGAGTTGTGGACGTTAGAATAGTATGAATCATCTCTATCTCTTGGATGAAAAACCCGCCATATATCTATGAGAGAGAGTGGAGGAGGTTCTTTAAAGCCCGAATGCGTTTAGATGGAACTGTACCTCTGCCTGAAGAAGTATCCACGCCAGGGTCCATTGCAAAGTTGAAATCTCCACCTATTAGTATGGAGCCCTCTGCGAAGTTAGCCAGTTTGTTCAGAAGTGATCAACATACCAGTGTCTGATTACTGTTGGGAAGGTACCAATTCACAATGGTTAAAATAGAAGCGGCCACCTGTATTTTAAGAAAAATATATCTCCCACCTTCATCTACCTCAGAACCCAAAATCACATGTGGAAATGAGCGATGTATTCCAATAGAAACCCCTTTGGATCTTGCGTTTGGATTGGAGCTATGCAACCAAGTTGAAAAGTAACGGTTTCGAATGTTTGGCACTGACCCTGACTTAAAGTGGGTTTCCTGGAGTAGAACCACTTGCGCTTTCTTTTTATGAAGATCGTATAAGATTTGTGAACGTTTTTGGGGTATGTTGAACCCCCTTACATTAAATGTAAAGACGTTCAGAGAAGACATTTCCGAGGCGCCCAGATCGTAACAATCAGGCCGGGGGTTCTTTCCTTCTTTACTCCCCTCTTTTTCCCCTTGCTAATCTCTCTCTCCTCCCCTTTCAAAAAAGAAGAAAGACAGACACAATCAAGTCGTATCCAGAAAAAGTATGCCGAGTAGGCGTTAGGTGATGGGACGGGCGGGGAGAGGCAAGGAGTGACGGCTTTTAGATGAGAAGAGAGAGAAAAAAGACAAGAGAAGAGAGAAAAAGAAAAGATAAGGAAAAAGAAAACACAGAAAAGAACAAAATCAGAAAAGTATAGCGACCAAAACTTGGTCTACAGTGTACTTGGGGTATATGTCTAAACTTCCACACCTGCCGGCAGAGTGTGGATCCCCGGAGTAGGACGCGTCTTTTCCACTTGTGGTCTATATGCCACCTTACTGCGACCTTCGATAAAAAGTCATGAAATGGCACAAGATACTAAACAGCGTTAAACATAACCCTAATATTAACATACATAACTATTTACCTACCAAACAGGAAGGGTAAGATAACTAACACTCTACTCTAGCCCAGTATATAACCTGCATAAGCTGTCAGGAGCATCATAACCCAACTCAGATCTCTTATAAGGCTAAACAAAGCATTATAAAACCTAGGGAGAGATCTCAATTATTCTCATATATAAAGAAAGAGAAAACATATTGCAGCAATATCATGTAGTCAGGTATGACCAGAGGGATCAGGTGCTTCACCTCTATCGACTCTTCCGTCTCTCCCGCCCCTTCGTCTGCAGCGTCTAGAACGTTGCTCCCTTGGAGGTGGCCTCTGGATATTAAAGTTTGGAAAATATGGCCACTCCGTTATTGTCAAATCCGGAGCAGATCTCTCAAGTTCGGCCAAAAACTCTGGAATGTCGTCCGGGTGCGACATGGATATAAACCGACCATCTCGCCTAACTTGTAAATGGAAGGGATATCCCCAGAAGTATATAATGTCATGGTCCCGCAACACCTTTAAAAGGGGGCGAAGAGCTCTTCTCTTCTGCAAAGTGCGGCGGGAGAGATCTGCCAGGATCTGGACCGGTGATGCCTGGAAAGATAAAGACTCGAGTTTGCGTGCACCCACTAATACTCTTTCTTTTGATCTGAAGTTATGAATTCTAGAGACGATATCACGTGGTCGAGCTCCTTCTATTGGTGCGGGTCCCAAAGATCTATGTATTCTATCAAACTCCAGAGGAGAGTCTTCCGGCATGCGACGGACTGAGTTTAGGAATCTCTGGATCGTGGTGTCAAGGTCTTGTGGTGAAACAGTCTCTGGAATTCCTCTCACTCTAACATTATTACGGCATTCACGGTTTTCCAAGTCCTCCATAGCATCGAGCATGTATTCAATACGGGATGTTTGATGTGAGACCCGTTGTTCCAGAGCACCTAATCTCCTGTGAAGGGTATCAGAGGCGGATTCTGTGGAGGATACTCTATTTGCAAGTTGGTGAACCTCTCCTCTTAGAGCTGATGTTTCTGCTCTGTATGATGCTTCTAGCCTGTGAATAAAGCCTTCTATTTCCTCTCTGGTTGGGATGGCTGCTATGCGTGCTTTAAAGTCTGACCAAACAGCACTGTCAGGGGACCATTGAGTATGGGATGCGAGTTCTGCAGGTGGGAAAGCGGGGTCCAGGTGTCCTGTGGACGGCACAGAGGCCATCGTTGATATAGGGAGTGCAACTGGACTCAGTATAGGGTTTGCCATATGTTGGATATATGGTCTATTCCCTTTGGGTGCTGACAAGTGCTTTGTGGAGAGCTCCAAGTCTTTTTGTGCCTGTATGATGTCTGTCTGCATTAGGGGCCTCGCATAGATCTGCTGAGCTGCGCATATGTGTCCAGGGGGCCCATTATATCTGTGGCCCGCAGGGTACATGTTGTTTGTGTCTAATTGTGGGGTGCCGGGACTGTCTCCTGCCTCTCCCCACACAGAGGCCAGTGCATCATGCCCCTCCACATCCATCTCCATTCCTCCTGGCTCTCAGCCATGTGCTCCCTCACCTTCTGAATCTCCGCCTCCTTCATTTGTCTCCAGAGTCTGCTGCGTCACCAGGGCTTCCATGACCTGAGACTCCGCGGCAACAGAGCATGGGCGAACATCCACGTCCCCCCGGGTAGCGATGCGGCCTCTACGAGTGGAGGGGAGCTCCTGGTCTCATCCATGTTCGGCGGCACCGCCGCTGTGTATTGAGCGCTGCTTCCGCCTGCAGCCTCCGCCATCTTAGATGGGGAATGGCGCCGTCCCGTGCTTCTGAGGTATCTGGTAATACTCACGGCGGGGGTCACCGTGGAGCCCGTAGTTTGCTTGGGCTGAGTGCTCCTCTTCCTGGTCAGCATAAGGGGTTGTTTTTGTCAGGTCGTTAGCAGCATGTGGGGCAGGAGACGAGCTGTTAGCCTCCTCTTCCCTCCATGGCCAGGACACGCCCCCCCCCAATGTGATTTTGAAGCATCTTCAAGTGTTTTTGAAGGACCTTCTTAGGATTTTGGAAAATTTGGTAACTAAAATATTTTTTGCTGTCCTCTAGAGTGTTTTCCATCAGGAAATTCTTCTAATGATTGACATTCACACTCTTTTCTACCACACAGTGTTTTCTAAAACCGGAAGTGGATGACAAACGCTCAAATGTCTGAATATATAAACAGCGAGTGGTTTTGCTATACAAATTAACTTAATAAGAAGAATCTTTCAAGCATTTCTTTGTGATTTTTCAGTTGCTTTTCAGAGCACACCCGCTTCAAAAGACTTCTCTAAAAACTAGATGTAAAAAACTAGACACAGCCTTAGGGCCCAGTTACACACACAGATAATTGTGCAGAAATTGTTCGCAGATCTCTGGTTGCAGTGAAATCATGCACACATTGTTACATTTTGTGGCCGTGTACAAATGGAACAATGTGTCCGTGATTTCACTGCAACCAGAGATCTGCGAACAATATCTGTACAGATATCTGTGTGTGACGTGGCCCTTAGGGCCACGTCACACGCATCATTTTACTGAACGATATCGTTTAAGCGACCTGCTTTTTTGATCACTTAAGCGATATCGTTTGTGCATCACTGCGTGTAATCACTTGAAATCAATTGATTACAGATTTGTGAACATGTTCACAAATCTATCGTTGGTCGGCCGGTGGACACGCAGCATCGCTGTGTGTCACACCGGCAGAGCAACGATGA
Source organism: Allobates femoralis (assembly GCA_033576535.1). Lineage (NCBI taxonomy): Eukaryota > Metazoa > Chordata > Amphibia > Anura > Aromobatidae > Allobates > Allobates femoralis. Next base: position 305,471,319 of record JARQOC010000004.1, read on the forward strand.
AAGAGCTCCCAGCGCCTCGCAGCCTATGCTGGGAGCTCGTATCCATGGTAAACATCGGGTTATTAAGCGCTGGCGGCGCCTAGTAACCCGATGTTTACCATGGTTACCAGCGTTCTCGCTGGTCCACATCGTTGGTGAGTCTGCCTGTGTGACAATGATTAAATGCAAAGCCTGCAGCACCCACGGTAGATGAGGATATCTCAAACCTCCATAGTGGTGCACGTCCTACCAGGGAGTCAATAAATGCAAAGCCTGCAGCACCCACGGCAGATGAGTCTATTTTACAGCTCACCAATGATGTGAACGATATTGTTAGCGATTGCGCGTGCATGTGATGGCTAATAATATCGTTCAGCAAATTGAACCGTGTGACGTGGCCCTTAGGGTATCTTTATACTAACAAAACCTACAAAGTTGGAATATGCCATTTACATCACACTGTCAGTAATTGATAGCGCAACCCAAAGGGGGTACCAGTGATAATCAGATCACTGATCTGATCGGTGCTGTTAGCTGATCAGATCAGCTGACGTGTGGGGGATGATGCGAGCTAAGCGCGTGAACTCGCATCAAAGGTAGGGGACATGGCGTACAGATACGCCCTTAGTTGTGAAGGGGGTTAAACTTTATTTGATTTATTTTTTACCTTTTAGTTATTTTACACATAGTTCCTCGTAGTAAATCTACAGAGGAGGGATGATTTGAGAAATAACATATAGGTAGAGGCTGTCTAAAGGTACCGTTACACGCTGCAATGTCGTTAAGGTATCACTAACGATCTCGGTCGTTAGGACATCTTTTGGACATTGTTAGTGAGATGTCACACGTCTAGATATCGTGGACGATGCACCAACGATATAGCGAGCAACTATCGTTCGCACAACCCAGTGAATGATACTTGCTCATTGCTGTGAATAGGGGAAGTTGTTAGCAACATGGTTATCAGGGTGTCACACACAACGATGCAGCAGGTTGTGTGATTCAGGATTGTCTGATTTGAGAACGTTTTCAAATCTGCGATCAACGATCCAACGATTTATAGTAGTCGTATCTCGGTGTAACACGTAACGACGTCCTAACGATGTCGTTTGAACAACTCCAAATCTGTGACGTTTGAGCGATATCGTTCACAATATCGTACCGTGTAACGTGGTCTTAAGTCTTTGTCAGTGTTTGTTTATTTTAATTGTCTGCTGTATTGCATTTTTGTGTCACCTCCTTTTTAAATTTTATGGTAATTGTAAGGATATCTTTTTAATCAACATAAAGATGATTTTTATTATACGAGTGTCAACCTTTCTAGGTTTCGTGCGAGTTGGCATATGACCACAATAGTGAGGAAAAAAGTATTTAGTTAGCCACCAATTGTGCAAATTCTCCCACTTAAAAAGATGAGCGAGGCCTGTAACTGACATCATAGGTAGACCTCAACTATGAGAAACAAAACGAGAAAAAATCCTGAAAATCACATTGTCTGATACGGAAAGAATTTTTTTTTTAAATTTTTGTGGAAAATAAGTATTTGGTCACCTACAAACAAGCAAGATTTCTGGCTCTCACAGACGTGTAATTTCTTAGGCTGGCTTCACACTGTGGGTTGCATCCGATCCGAGGCTGACCGTGTAAACCAGACAGCCCCGGACCGGATTTTGGCCCCATAGCAGCCTATGGGGCCGGATAGAAGCCGGATGGCAGCTCTCTGCCATCCGGTTTCTATCTGTCCGAGACAATCCGGAATTCAGTATTCTCCCCCGGACACAAAAAACGCTGCTTGCAGCGTTTTTGTGTCCGAGAGGGAATAATCTCCTCTAATGGGCAATTCCTGGATTGCCCCGGATTCTCCCGGATCCGGGCAATCCGGCGCTCCCTAACATGGGAGCCTATGGGGCCGGATTGTTGTACCGGTCCGGGGAGGATCCGGGAACCGGACCCCTGCGGCTGCACGCCGCTGTTGTTTCAGGACCGCGGCTAGCTCCCTTCGAGCCGCGGACCTGATTCATCAGGAGCGGCAGCTGCGTGCGGGTGCACACGGACCGGAGGGCATATTAGCCCTCCGGTTCTGTGTGCTGATCAGATCCGGGGTTGTCAGGTTCATCCAGACAGCCTCGGATCGGATCTGACCCGCAGTGTGAAGCCAGCCTTAAGAGGCCTCTGTCCTCCTCTCATTACTTGTAGTACTGGCACCTGTTTGAACTTGTCAGTATGAAAGACACCTGTCCGCAACCTCAAACAGTCACACTCCAAACGCCACTATGGTAAAGACCAAAGAGCTGTCGAAGGACACCAGAAACAAAATTGTAGCCCTGCACCAGGCTGAATCTGCAATAGGCAAGCAGCTTGGTGTGAAGAAATCAACTGTGGGAGCAATAATTAGAAAATGGAAGACA
>JARQOC010000004.1:305480091-305492334 GCA_033576535.1 Allobates femoralis
AATTTGCCACTTTTCCAACAGACATGTCCGTTTTTGCTCACTTCTCTTGTATTGAGTGAGACCCCCACGTCTAGCCGACAAAAGACCCCCAAAAATGCAAATCCAAACTAAAAAAAAAAACATACTGGCCTCTTCTTTTTCATTCCCCCCTAACAAAAAATGCTTGGTCCCCTGCTGTTCTTTGTAAACCCCGCTCTGTCAAATGAAAAACGACCGAAATAGAAGCATCACCACAGTAGACCCTTGGAAGCGAATACAGTTGTTATTTTTTAAAATCTTTAAAAATCACCCCTCCAGCGTTTTAAAGGGTGGCTTTTAAAAAATCAAAAATTCCCCCTGGTCCTATGCTCACCCTTTCGGCTTTTTTAAAAAAAACTTTTTTTAAAGGCGCTGCACTAGTTCCAGGGGCGCCATTTTGGGGTGGACACAACCTGTTTGGCCGAAAGTTACAAGCTATGTCACAACCTCTAAAGTGCAAGTGTATGAGGCCAAAAGGGGTTTTCTCATAGAACGAAATTTTTTTTTGTTTTTTTTTGGGGGGGTATTCCCAACCCCAAAACCTTCAAAAAATTTAAAATGTTAAATCCCCTTCATATAGAGGGGTATTTTAAACCTGTAGCATTATGTAAACACCTCATGGGGAGGGGGGTCCCTTACCACCAATTATATAATCCCCTCATATAGAGGGGTAAAAACCAATTTTGTGATCACCTCATAATTTGGGGGAGTTGCTCCTGTCTGACAGCTTTCTCCTTTACCCCAATCACACCGCCACCCTCTGCCATCCTCCCCTCTTTTGAGGTGCTCAGTCCGCCTCTTCTCCCCCTGCAACCTTCAATTGGCTGTCATCTACCGCAGGATCTACCACCACTTTTCTCCACCACTTCACCACCTGCCTTCCCAACTTCCTTTCCTCCAACATCCCCACTATCATTATGGGTGATTTCAACATCCCCATTGACACTGCCCACCCTGCTGCCTCTAGACTTCTATCACTGACCACCTCCTTTGGCCATTCTCAATGGTCTTCACCCGCCTATGTTCCCTCACTGACATCTCAGACTCACCCCTCCCCCTATCCAACCATAACCTGCTGTCCTCTTCTCTTGCCCCTCCCACTATTCCTCCCCCACGCTGGAAGCTCACTCATCTCCGTTGAAATCTCAAACTTATTGATTTCCACTCATTTTCTGAGTCACTTCTCCCTCTCGCAGACATAGCTTCCTCACATGATGCTGCTGACACTCTCTACAACACCACAGCTACAGCCCTCGATCTGGCCACCCTCCCTCACATACAACACAACCCGCACACACAGGCAACCCTGGCTCACCGGCCTCACCAAAGAACTGTGACGGACGTCCAGAGCTGCCGAGCGGAGATGGAAGAAATCTCACTCTGCTGTGCACTTCGAAATGTACAAACAGTCCCTTACTAACTTCAAGGCTGCACTCACCTCTGCAAAACAAGCATACTTCTCTAATAAACTCCCTGTCTCACAACCCCAAACTACTATTCAAAACTTTCAACTCTCTACTCCATCCCCATGCATTTTCTTCAAACAAAAAATCGATAACATCAGACTAAGTTTTTACCCACTGTCCCCTCCCCTTTGCCACCCAGTCCTCTCTGTCCAAAGGCAGCTTTTCCACCTTGGCAAAAGATAAGCTCTCCTCCCTTCTGTCAAGATCACAATTCACCACCTGCGCCCTCGACCCACTCCCCTCCCACCTCATCCCTAACCTTACCTCAGTCCTCATCCCAACTCTAACCCATCTCGTCAATCTATCACTCACTACCGGCATCTTCCTCTCATCCTTCAAACATGCCTTGATCACACCCATCCTCAAAAAGCCCTCCCTCGACCCATCATCTGTTTCTAACTATCGCCCCATCCCTCTTCTCCCCTTTGTCTCAAAACTACTGGAACAACATGTCCATCTTGAACTGTCCTCTCACCTCTCCTCCTGCTCCCTCCTCGTCTGCCTACAATCCGGCTTCCGACCTCACCATCCACCGAAACAGCCCTAACCAAAGTCACCAATGACTACTGACCGCCAAGAGCAAGCGACACTACTCCGTCCTCCTCCTCCCTTGACCTATCTTCCACCTTCAACACTGTAAACCATTCCCTCCTGCCACAGATTCTGAAATCTCTTGGTATCACTGACCTGGCTCTATCCTGGATCTCCACATACCTAACGAACCGGACTTTCAGTGTCACCCTCCCCCACACTTCCTCTTCGCCCTACCCCCCTATCTGTCAGTGTCCCCCAAGGCTTGGTTCTTGGACCCCTACTTTTCTCCATCTACACCCTTGACCTGGGAAAACTCATTGAGTCTCATGGCCTTCAGTACCATCTCTACGCTGACGACACCCAGATCTATCTGTCCTGACCTGACATCACCTCCTTACTATCCAAAATTCCACAATGTCTGTCCGCCATCTCATCCTTCTTCTCTGCTTGCTTTCTAGAACTGAACATGGACAAAATCGAGCACATCATCTTCCCCACAAGTCGCTCTCCCCCTCTACCAGACCTACCCATCATTGTCAATGATCCACAATTTCCTTGACCAAGACACTGCTAAAACACTTGTTCATGCCCTCATTATCTCCCGCCTCGACTACTGTAACCTCCTGCTCACTGGCCTCCCCGCTTGTTCTCTTGCATCACTGCAGTCTATCCTAAACTCTGCTGCCCGACTAATCCACCTATCTCCCGCTACTCCCCAGTCTCCTTCCTCTGCCAAGCCCTTCACTGGCTCCCCATCTCTCAGAGGGCTATGTTCAAATCCTTAACCATGACATACAAAGCCATCCACAACCTGTCCCCTCCATTTCTGACACGGTCTGACAAGGATACCTACCTTCACATAACCTACGATCCTCTCAAGAGCTCCTTCTCTACTCCCCTATCACCTCTTCTTCTCACAACCGCATACAAGATTTCTTCTGTGCATCCGCTATGCTCTGGAACTCTCTCCCCTAATATATCAGACTCTTGCCTACCTTAGAAACCTTCAAAAGAAACCTGAAGTCATCTCTTCTGACAAGCCTACAGTGCGACTCGGTCCATCACTCCACCGCATGATCAGCCCTACCCTCTCCTACTGTATCCTCATCCATCCCTTGTAGACTGTGAGCCCTCGCGGACAGGGTCCTCTCCCCTTCTGTACCTGTGCGACTTGTTTGTCCATCCTTATTGTACTTGTCTTTGTTTGCCCTTCCATATGTAAAGCGCCATGGAATCTAATGGCGCTATAACAATGAATAATAATAATTGGGAGGGGGGTGCATTACCACACCATTATGTAACCACCTCATTTAGAGGGGTATATTACCACACCATTATGTCATCACCTCATAGGGAAGAGGGTCTATTACTGCACATTAGGGTACCTTCTCACGCCACAACAAGAGGAGACATTTTTGGCGGCGATATTTCTCTCTGGAATTATCGCCGCCAATTTGCCTCCTTATTGCGGCGTGTATTTCAGGAATTTGGCGGCGATAATACCAATGTCGCCTGGTTTCGATTTTGCAGCACTGCTCTAAAATCGAAACCAAGTGACATTTGGTTTATCGCCGCCAAATACCCGAAATACATGCCGCAATAAGGAGGCAATTTGGCGGCGATAATTCCAGAGAGAAATATCGCCTCCAAAAATGTCTCCGCTGGTTGTGGAGTGAGAAGCTACCCTAATGTAATCACATCATATAGAGGGGGGTGTATTACTGCACCATTATGTGGTCACCTCGTATAGAAGGGTGAACATTACCGCACTATTATGTAATCACCTCATATGGAAGCGGTTATTACCCCACCTTTATGCAGTTACCTCATACAGAAGGGGTATATTACCGCACCATTATGTAATCACCTCATATGGGAGAGGTATATTTCCGCACCATTATGTGGTTACCTCATACAGAAGGGGTATATTACCAAACCATTATGTAACCACCTCATAGAGGAGGTGTATTACTGCACCATTATGTAATCACCTCATATCTGCTACTCGGATGTCTGAGAAAGTAGGCTGACAACAAACAAATGTGTTCTAGATGTCACTCTGCTTTTTCTTCGAAAAAATTACATAGCTGAAGGTTAACACCACTGCATTTCATATTATTTTAATCATATTATCCTCCCCGTATGTAACCATAGTCTCAGAGTGTCTGGGTGTTTCGCACTGCACTATACACAGATCTCATAGTGCTCCTGTAATCCCCATGTGCAGAGTGGAAGCTGCAGGGCAGACACCTACTTGTGACAGCGGCGCCTGTTCCCTTCACTATATGGCGGCAGTGCTTCACTCACTGTATGGCGGGAAATGGCGTGTTTGGTGCTCACTGTGGAGGCGCAAGTCTTTCACAAGAAGTACGTGCCTTCCCACTTGGCTGCCAGGTTTGCATCGGCTTCGGCTTCAGTCAGACTGATCTCCGGCACAAGAGCTATAACGATAGAGCAGGAAATTGTGCCGTCGCCATTTTGTCGAAGACCACATCACAGGTTTGTACTTTGTAGCAGTATCCGTCTCAAGCCCAGAGACCCATATAGGCGGGCGTTCTGGCGTGGATGTGACAGATTCTACATACATAATAGTATCGAATTCTGTGCATGCAAGGACAGTAAATAAAAAAAGACTTTTGTTAGGGTCTTCTATATATTTAATGCAATCAATTTAGCCACGTAGGCGACGTGTGGGACGGTTTCCACTTTCAGATTTGGGCTCAGACAGTCCTGGCTTCCTCCTATTTTCTAAACAGTCATTTTTTCCAAGGTTTAACAATTCTGGTGAGGAACAAAATGTGACACTACATATTCCATCACATGCAGGGCTGTATTTGGACTTCATGCTGCCATAGGCACTTTTCGTGGTCATGCCCCTTACTGAAGTCACACACTGAGTCTGTGCACATGACATCTATTTAATGGTGCCGTCACACGCATCAATCTGATCGATTTTGTTAGCGATCACATGCACACGCGATCGCTAACAAAATCGTTCAGATCACTGGTGAGCTGTCACACAGGTAGACTCACCAGCGATCAATGGACCAGAGACATCGTGGAAACAATTTAAATATCGTTTCTAAGATGTCTTGCTCCTGCTGCCAGCCTATGGTAAGCGGGAGCAGGCTGGTCTCCAAAGTAAACTGCGGGTATCTAGGCAGCGCGCGCTGTCTAGATACCCGATGTAAACCTTAGTTACCAGCTTTCTCCACTCACCGGCAGGTATCCAAGGTCCCTAGTTACCCGCTGTGTACCTTGGAGACCAGCACTTGCAGAAAGGCGCTGGGAGCTGGCTTATCGGTCATGTCCCGGTGTCACACGCAGCGATGCTGCGTGTCCACCGGGCGACCAACGATGGATTTGAGGTCCTGTCCTCAAATCAAACGATGAACGATCAGCCGACTGATCGTCCATCGTTTGTAGTGTCACATGCAACAATGTCGTTTCGACATCGTTCAAGCGTCACAGAACACGTGTCTTTTGAATGATATCGGTGACGTGGCCTTAAGGCAGATCTACTCTGTAAAGTGCTTTAAACATCGCTAATTAAACACTAAAGAATGAACGTCTGCACTTGCTGCGTACAAGTTCAGTCTTTTTTAGCATACTTTTAACACCAGCTTTTCAAAGGCATCAAGCGATTAAAATAGGTGACCTAACTATTGCTTCAGTGAGGAGGAGAGGACTAGTGATATAGAGACATGCTGTCTGCTCATTCACCCCTCCTCTTTACTGAAGGTGTTCAAAGGGAAGCCAAGAGCAGACAGGTCCCAGTTGTCAGAGCGAGCCTGCAGCCACATTGTGTGCACCCACACTGACACTTGGAGCGTCAGAGCGAGCCTGCAGCCACATTGTGTGCACCCACACTGACACTTGGAGCGTCAGAGCGAGCCTGCAGCCACATGTGTGTGCACCCACACTGACACTTGGATCTGCAGCTGCACTCAGTGTCACTGGTTTCACACTTTTTAATCAGGCAAAATCAGGTTTTTCAGCCAAATCCTGATCCTTTCAGGATCCAGTTTTTTTGTCCATTCACTTTAATGGTGTCAAGTACAATCCTGTTACTTCAGCTTGCTTCCTGACACTATAAAAGTGAATGGACAAAGAACTGGATCCTGAAAGGATCAGGATTTGGCTGAAAAGCCTGATTTTGCCTGATTTGAAAAAAACGCAAGTGTGAAACCAGCCTCAATGAGTGAGCACAGACTTGCAGGCTGATTTTAGACAGCACTCACTTTTACTAACGGAGCGCTGACAATAAAGACAAGCTTTAGTATACAAATACAAGGGGGCTGCGAAGCCCCTCATCTGCATATTGAATAAAGTGTATTTTAACTTGTAGCTCCAATAAAAACTATTCTACAGTAATATGCCCCTAATCCCCAGCCTGCATAGCGTCAGCCTTCCCCGTTCACCAGTATACAGCAGCACCAGCCTCCCCAGTTCACCAGTACATAGCACCAGCCTCCCCTGTTCACCAGTATATAGCAGCACCAGCCTCCCCTGTTCAACAGTATATAGCAGCACCAGTCTCCCCTGTTCAACAGTATATAGCAGCACCAGTCTTCTCTGTTCACCCTCCTCCTCTGTTCACTAGTATATAGCAGCAGCCTCCTCTGTTCACCAGCCTCCTGTCACCAGCCTTCTCTGTTCACCAGCCTCCTCTGTCACCAGCCCCTCTGTCCACCAGCCTCCTCTGTTCACCAGCCTCCTCTGTTCACCAGCCTCCTCTGTTCACCAGTCCTCCTCTGTTCACCAGTCTCCTCTGTTCACCAGTCTCCTCTGTCCACCAGCCTCCTCTGTCCACCAGCCTCCTCTGTTCACCGGCCTCCTCTGTTCACCAGTCTCCTTTGTCACTAGCCTTCTGTTACCAGCCTTCTCTGTCAACCAGCCTCCTCTGTAAAACCAGCCTCCTCTGTTCACAAGCCTCCTCTGTTCACCAGCCCCCTTTGTTCACCAGCCCCCTTTGTTCACCAGCCTGCTGTTACCAGCCTCCTGTGTTCACCAGCCTCCTGTTACCAGCCTCCTCAGTTCAACAGCCTCCTATTTTACCAGCCTCCTCTGTTCACCAGCCTCCTCTGTTCACCAGCCTCCTTTGTTCACCAGCCTCCTCTGTTCACCAGCCTCCTCTGTTCGCCAGCCTCCTATGTCACCAGTCTTCTCTGTTCACCAGCCTCCTGTCACCAGCCTCCCCTGTTCACCAGCCTCCTCTGTTCACCAGTCCCTCCTCTTCACCAGCCTCCTCTGTTCACCAGTCTCCTCTGTTTACCAGCCTCCTCTGTCACCAGCCTTCTTTCATCAGCCTCCTCTGTTCTCCAGCCTCCTCTGTCACTAGTCTCCTCTGTCACCAGTCTCCTCTGTTCGCCAGCCTCCTGTCACCAACCTCCCCTGTTATAAGTATATAGCACCCCCCATGTTCAGCTCTATGAGCTCTCACCTCTCCTGTGTTTTCTCCTCATGTCGTCTTCCTCCTCCTCTGCTTTGCTGTCAGCAGTGGGAGATGATCGTCTTCTCACATGCAGAGCAGGGACACTGCGGCTCCTCCATATTCACTTCGGATGCAGGGACTTCTCTGACCCGGAAGTTGCGGCGCCACTACTTCTTGGGTCAGTCAGCTCCTGCATCTGAGGTGAACATGGAGGTGCCCCCCTCCGAAAAGACAACAGATTTCCTGCATTGTCTAACAGAGGGGACATTGAAAAATAAAAAATAAATTCTTCCCTGTGTTGGGGCCACCCCCTACAGCCAGGGTTCCCTAAGCTTGTGCCCTCTAATGCCTAGTGGGAAATATGGCCCTGATCACATGGTGACTTGGAGCAATATTTCTGGATTTCTGGATGAGAGAAAATGTCAATTCCTGGCTCTCAGCATATCTCAGTGTTCACACCGTACACAGAACTGTTCTATGGAGCCAAAGGGTGAGTTCATATTGAGCCCCGATCCATGAAGAGCGGCATGAACGTCAGGGCTGTGTAGTGGCTTGACACTCATGATTCATTAACACAGTGGTCCCCAACCTTTTTTGCAGTGGGCACTGGCTCCATGCAAGATCTCTTTTCCGGGGCTTGGCAGGGTGGGGTTGCACAGTGGCGGGCTTTGATCATAGAGGCAGGCCATGATGAAGGGGTGGAGTTTAGTACCCTGTTTCTCCAAAAGATGCACTACATCTTATTTTCAGGTGATGTCTTATTTTTCCTTCCCTTTGCAGCTCCCAATATGGTATCCCCATCATCCCCTTGCAGCCCCCAATATCCCCATCATCCCCTTGCAGCTCATAATATCCCCATCTTCCCCTTGCAGCCACCAATAACCTCATTATCCCCTTGCAGCAGCCCCCAATAACCCCATCATCCCCTTACAGCAGTCCCCAATAAATCCATCATCCCCTTGCAGCAGCCCCAATAACCATCATCCCTTGCAGCAGCCCCCAATAACCCCATCATTCCCTTGAAACAGTCCCCAATAACCCCATTATCCTCTTACAGCCCTTCCCATCATCCTCTTGCAGCCCCCCAATAACCCCATCATCCTCTTGCAGCCCCCCAATACCCCATCATCCCCTTGCAGCCCCCCAATAACCCCATCATTCCTTTGCAGCCCACAATAACCCCATCATGCTATTGTAGCCCCCAATAACCCCATCACATCATCCCCTTGCAGCCCCCCAATAACCCCATCATCCTTTGCAGCCCCCCAGTAACTCCATGATCTCGTTGCAGCCCCCAATAAGCCCATCATCCTCTTGCAGCCTGCCAATAACCCATCATCCTCTTGCAGCCCCCCAATAACCCCATCATCCTTTGCATGCCCCCAGTAACACCATGATCTCCTTGCAGACCCCCAGTAACCCCATCATTCTCTTGCAGCCCCCCAGTAACCCCATGATCTCCTTGCAGCCCCACAATAATCCCTTCATCCCCTTCCAGCCCCCCAGTAACCCCATGATCTCCTTGCAGCACCCCAATAACCCCATCATACTCTTGCAGCTCCCCCAATAACCCCATCACATCATCCTCTTGCAGCCCGCCAATAACCCATAATCCTCTTGCAGCCCCCCAATAACCCCATCACATCATCCCCTTGCAGCCCCCAATAACCCCATCATCCTTTGCAGCCCCCAGTAACTCCATGATCTCCTTGCAGCCCCCCAAAAAAAACATCATCCTCTTGCAGCCCCCAATAACACACTCACACATGCATACATACACACACACACACACACACGCACACATTCTTACACATTCCCCACCAGTCCTCCGGCAGCTGTGCTCAGAGCCTGTTTCCCTGCCCCTCCGTAACAAGGCTCTCAGCAGATGACCCAGTAGCCAATCAGTGATGAGCATGTAACATCATTGCATAACGTTAGATACTCGCCTCTGATTCGCTGGAGGCTCATCTGCTGGGAGCCTTGTCAATGAAGGGCGGGGAAGCGGGCTCTGAGCCGCCGTACACAGAAAGCACTTTCACTTTGTAGTGCTGGTCTGTGGCGGTGCCGCGGACCGGCACAGGGACCCCCACGACCTGGTCCGTGGCCCGGTGGTTGGGGACACCTGCATTAATAAATTGAATAAACTGGGTACGCCTGAAAAGTGGTGTGCACCTTGCCAGAAATCTTATTTCATTCAGTGACTACAGTGTGGGCCATTTATATGGATGCACCTACAGTTGTGGCCAAAAGTATTGACACCCCTGCAATTCTGTCAGATAATACTCAGTTTCTTTCTGAAAATGATTGCAATCACAAATTCTTTGGTATTATTATCTTCATTTAATTTGTCTTCAATGAAAAAAACACAAAAGAGAATGCAGCAAAAAGCAAAACATTGATCATTTCACACAAAACTCCAAAAATGGGCCAGACAAAAATATTGGCACCTTCAGCCTAATACTTGGTTGCACAACCTTTAGCCAAAATAATTGCGATCAACTGCTTCCGGTAACTATCAATGAGTTTCTTACAATGCTCTACTGGAATTTTAGGCCATTCTTCTTTGGCAAACTGCTCCAGGTCCCTGATATTTGAAGGGTGCCTTCTCCAAACTGCCATTTTTAGATCTCTCCACAGGTGTTCTATGGGATTCAGGTCTGGACTCATTGCTGGCCACCTTAGAAGTCTCCAGTGCTTTCTCTCAAACCATTTTCTAGTGCTTTTTGAAGTGTGTTTTGGGTCATTGTCTTGCTGGAAGACCCATGACCTCTGAGGGAGACCCAGCTTTCTCACACTGGGCCCTACATTATGCTGCAAAATTAGTTGGTAGTCTTCAGACATCATAATGCCATACACACGGTCAAGCAGTCCAGTGCCAGAGGCAGCAAAGAAACCCCAAAACATCAGGGAACCTCCTCCATGTTTGACTGTAGGGACCATGTTATTTTCTTTGAATGCCTCTTTTTATCTCCTGTAAACTCTATGCTGATGCCTTTGCCCAAAAAGCTCTACTTTTGTCTCATCTGACCAGAGAACATTCTTCCAAAACGTTTTAGGCTTTCTCAGGTAAGTTTTGGCAAACTCCAGCCTGGCTTTTTTATGTCTCGGGGTAAGAAGTGGGGTCTTCCTGGGTATCCTACCATACAGTCCCTTTTCATTCAGACGCCGACGGATAGTACGGGTTGACAATGTTGTACCCTCAGACTGCAGGGCAGCTTGAACTTGTTTGGATGTTAGTCGAGGTTCTTTATCCACCATCCACACAATTTTGTGTTGAAATCTCTCGTCAATTTTTCTTTTCCGTCCACATCTAGGGAGGTTAGCCACAGTGCCATGGGCTTTAAACGTCTTGATGACACTGCGCACGGTAGACACAGGAACATTCAGGTCTTTGGAGATGGACTTGTAGCCTTGAGATTGATCATGCTTCCTCACAATTTGGTTTCTAAAGTCCTCAGACAGTTCTTTGGTCTTCTTTCTTTTCTCAATGTTCAATGGGTACACACAAGGACACAGGACAGAGGTTGAGTCAACTTTAATCCATGTCAACTGGCTGCAAGTGTGATTTAGTTATTGCCAACACCTGTTAGGTGCCACAGGTAAGTTACAGGTGCTGTTAATTACACAAATTAGAGAAGCATCACATGATTTTTCTAACAGTGCCAATACTTTTGTCCACCCCCGTTTTTTATGTTTGGTGTGGAATTATATCCAATTTGGCTTTAGGACAATTCTTTTTGTATTTTTTCATTGAAGACAAATGAAATTAAATGAAGATAATAATACCAAAGAATTTGTGATTGCAATCATTTTCAGGAAGAAACTGAGCATTATCTAACAGAATTGCAGGGGTGTCAATACTTTTGGCCACAACTGTAAATAAAATGGGAATGGTAGGTGATATCAAATTCCCATTAGTATATGGGCAGGGGAAAGCTTTTCCAGATGGGTGGTGACCATGGTGGTCATTTTGAAGTCAGCCATTTTGGATCTAACATTGTGTTGGATTGTCAATGCAACCCTCTTCTCCCACTCTTGACACACTGATAGCAACACTGCAGAAGAAATGCTAGCACAGGCTTCCAGTATCCGTTGTTTCAGATGCTGCACATCTCGTATCTTCGCAGCATAGACAATTGCCTTCAGATGAGTGATGAGGCAAACTTTTTTGTGAATGGTGAAGTTAAGAAACAAAACCACAGCTATTGGTCTGACACTAACCCACACTGGATAGATCCCTCCAAGACTGTTGGAACACAAAAATGGATGGTATAGTGTGGAATATGGGGTACAAGATAGTCAGGCCATTCTTCATCAATGGAAACCTCAATGCCACTGGATATCTGAAATTGCTACATGATTCAGATATCCAGTGGCATTGAGGTTTCCATTGATGAAGAATGGCCCCACTATCTTTGTACCCCATATACCACACCATACCATCAATTTTTGTGTTCCAACAGTGCCTTGCAGAGTATGCTGAGTGCCCAGTGCTCTGCAGATCACGTCCTGTGCCCAGTGCTCTGCAGATCATGTCTAGTACCCACTGCTCTGCAGATTGTGTGCCCACTGCTCTGTAGATCGTGTAATGTGTCCAGTGCTCGGCTATTCTGCTGCAGTTGTGTGCATGTGATGGGCAGAGCTGCAGGGCATTGCATCCCACCCTACCAGCCCTGCTCTGTACACTGGCTGCTGCATTGTGCTGAGCACATGTGTAGATTGGAGGACTCTGCTGCTGCTGGTGGGCTCTGCCGTCTAGTGAGCTTTGCTCTCAATGAAGCAGAAAAATGG